>JABUQX010054851.1:0-17500 GCA_015478945.1 Trachelipus rathkii
AAGTATTATGTGGTTTTATCAAAGCTCAATATGAAGCTGGGAGGTTCCGTTCAGGTTGCCGGCCTCGAAGTACTTCGGCAAAAGCCGAAACCGAATTATTTCTGTGTTCCTCGAATTTTGGCCACGAATAGCACCTGAGCGAATTACCGGAATATCTTACGAATATTTCGGCACATCCCTAATACACAGTATATTATATATAGATTATATATATATAAGCCTAATATATAGTATATATATATATATATATTATTAATAAATTTAGGCCTAGCCTTGTTATTAGAGTTAACTTATTATGATATATGTTTATTTGACTGGCGCAAGAGTTCAATAGGACAGGCCAAAAATGTGTAAATACGGTGGAACGGCGTTGAGATTAAAGGAAAGTAATTGAGATTTTGCCAAGTAGGGGAGTGGTATTGAGCTTAATTAGTCTCTATATTCCTTTAAACTTTAGACAAAAATGTAAATCTAAGAACATATTTCTTTCCCACTCTCAGCGTTCCTTGAAAATAGCACTATTGGCATGACATAGGGTTGGAAGAGTAGACACCATCTTATATATCAGACTCTCATCAAAAGAGTTCAAACACAGGTTTTAGATCTTAGTTCTATCCTATTTACGTGAAGAAAAAAATATCAACACTAGTGACAACCTCGAAATTTGGAAAACGTGTAACCAGTTGGGGTTTCTACAACTCTATTGCCCAACTTGGAAGGCCATATAGCGTTCATGATGAGCCCATCCTCTCAAAGAAAAGGGGCGGGGTGATCAACCTTCTTTGCACCCTAGCAGGTTTAAAAAATAGTCTAGAGTGAGAACTGTATATCTTGGTTTCATAGTTATAGGAGCCCCTATCTCCACAGTTGTTGTTTTACTCTTTACCCTATTACCAAAGCTGTTTCGACGTGAGTCTACTCCTCTTGTTTCACTATAGTCTAGACGGCTCCAGCACCTGTCCTTGGCCGTCGGCCTAAGGTCTGCTCCAATCAACTGGGTAAACACCGGGAAGGAGTCTGATTCTACACACACAGTCTCCTTTATATATCACTAGGCACGTTATGAACACCACGTTCAACGTCTGCTAGCAGTCAAAAGATATAAAAGCACACTAGCATACTGTGCACTAGAAAAGGGGGCGGCGAGCAAATGGTCTATACTAACCTCTTTCATCACTAGGTTGACTCCGGATCACCTTAAAAACCAACACCCAGATTCAACTGCCCCCAATACCTCGTAGCAGAAGAGGTGCTTTTGTTCTCGCACACCTTTATATGAAGATCTATCTTAAGGGGTGAGAACACCAACAGTTTAGGATGGTATTTACATCGCAATAAGGGTGACAATGATCAGTGCATAGAAGTGAAGAGAAAAGGGGGGTGGCGCGCGAGGGTAGCGAACTCACATAGTAGGAAAAGCCATCCTAGCCACCTTTTTTATATTGAATTTACTATCACCTAATGTTCGTGACTCCTCAATTTGTGCCTTGAGAACAGTTGAGCAGGTAGACACCAATATAAGTGCTATTTCTATTGATGTTAAGTGCTTTACGAGCTCTATACTAGAAGTGCTACGAGACTAGCTGCGGGCTGTGGAGCATTTTCTGAGCCCAACATGTTGCGGCCAAAAATAAAAACAGGTTAGTAATTTTTCAAATTTATTATTTATGTCTTAGTTTTATACTTAATGGCCTATAATTAACCATTTCACTATCTCCAAATATGCAAAGGTTACAAGCCTTTTTTTTGTGGTAAAATAGTTAGTCTATCGTTGTATTCCCCCTCTTCTTCCACATGTCTTTTAACGATTAGTGCAAGGCACGTTGATCTGTAGAATACATAGGAATTGAGGTTTTTTCCCCAATAATGTTTTAGAAAACAAATTATAAAAAATAACTATCAGGATATTTTGCACAACTACTAACTAATAGTAAATTACGTCGGGCGGGGTGACCAGCCCCTCTTTAGTGGAGTGGTGATTCCGGTTTTGCTCCACTCTAAATATAATATATAGAAACACATAATTTAAAAAAGAGAGAGAAAAGATTATTTTCTGCGCAGTTGAATAGCGTCTTCAATGTTCGCATAGTTAACTACACATTATTGTTTATCCACGGATCATATTACACTGTCTTAGAAATAGTCTTATACCTTTTTTAAAAAATTTAGAAGAATTGAGGGGATCACAAAATTTCCTTCAATAGAACTTCACTTTTGTAAAAAATGTTAGTTTTTTTAACTCTACGGTGCTACAAAGATGAAAATAGATTAGTGGAGTCGATTTTGTGATCTTAAATTATTTTTATCAAGTGGATAATACACTACGAGTTATTGATTAGCTTTAAACTGGCTAAAGTAAAATTTTTATGATCTCCAAAGCAGTATTAGTGGCAAAAAAACGGGGTACCTAACATTAGGTCTCGAATTCAACCCGCCTAGTGTAAAAATTGATTGGGGGGTGTGCATCGACCCATACTCATTATGTTTTTCGTATTTTACGTATTATTAATTGACATTTTTATTACGTAAATATTAATTTAAAATGAGTAATAATATATATAAAAGTATACTATATTAAATGAAATTTTATTAAAAAATGAAATTTATAATAAATAATAAACACGAAGTTCAATAAAATGGTTATAAAATTTTTTGGAGCGTGAGAGGAGGTATGAATCGGACTCACCTTATTGTATATTAAATTTACGTATTTGTAATTATAATCAATTAATTTGAGACATTTTTATTACTTATTATCTAAATATTATAAAATATTGATAATAATAATTATATATATGTATATATAAATATTATTATAAATTAAAATATATAATAAATTGAAAATTAAATATCGTAAAATGATCGAAATTTATAAACAGATGGTCAAAGTCACGCACTCTATGGTAGAGGTTTTACCCAGCTTCCAACCTCCTACCACGTCAGTGCTGTGACTCAGGCAGTAAAATGTCAATAACTTCTCACACAAAAGCTTTTTATTTATTACGATATTACATTATTATTTTTGTGGTGCTTATGACCGACCTATTATGGCCTTTGGGATTCACAGAAAGAAACAAATTTCCAAAAAGTGCATTATCAGGGGAGAGTCGGGAGAACAAGTTATACCTAAAGAGTCCGCGTCACCGCAACCGCGATATATATTATATCATATTTTGAGATTTTCAAAAAAATGTTTTAAATTCTAGTTCAAAATAAATTTGAGAAATATTGTCACGACCTTTCCCCTCCAGTCCCCTATATATATATATTATATATAATATATGAATATTATATATTATATATATATATATATATATATATATATATAATATAATATAATATATATTATATATATATATATATATATATATATATTATATGGGGTAGCAACCGAAAATCAATCCGAAAACATATTTTAAATAATTATAATATCGTACCTATTTAATTGTATGAAAAGCTTGTTAATCCGTATTAACCCAATAATTAAATTTATTTATTAATTCCAATTGAGTAATTTCTTAGGCTATCATTTTTTTTAAAAATAGAGCTGTCGATCGAAGGATAGTTTTTAAAGCGTTTTTTTTTTCTTTCTGTAATATAAAATCTACACTTACTACCATTAATTGCATTATTCACTAATTTTATGTATACTAATGCTAAAATTACCTACTTAATAAAGTTATAGTAAAATTAATATTCAATATTCAGAACAATTCAGACACATTTTATACAAAAGTTTCAAACAAACTGCACCAACCCACACATTTCGTAAATATTTACGAGAAGAGAACAATAAAAGTTTCATAATATTAATCATTTGTTTTATTGATATTATTAGGTAGGACAAGACTAGCCTCCGCTTCCTTATAAGTGAATCGTAAAAAATACATCATTTCGTCCGCACCGGTGCATGAAGATTTTACTCCTAAGACCAGAGATAGAGCGAGATTCTAAATGAATCCAGATTATTAATCTATTCAGCTAATATATTTTTGTGGTTGTTTTTCTTAAATTTATATGAAAAATAGCTTCTTTTTTAACTTTTATATAAAATTTTTAGATAATTTAATACATTTGAATAACTTTGTAAATATTTAAAACCTTAAAAAATATTGGGTAGGAGCTAAATACTCCGGCCTACCCTATATACGCCCCTTATATGAATATATAATATATATATATATACTAAATATATATATATATATATATATATTATAGTATAATATATATATATATATATATTATATATATATTTCAAAGCATTATTTAATTTTTTTTGTCTATTTATATTAAATAATTTAATTTTTTTATATAACCTGAACTAGAGAGCCTAAAATGAGACCTAATCTTGATGGATCAAAAATGAAAAGTCTATGGGAGTTTTAACAACTTTGAAAGGCTGTAATTTTTTTTCCCTAAAAGAGACAGCTTTATTTTCATTTTCACTTTCTTCATTATTATTTTTTTTAAAGTATCTTTAAAATCAGAGGGTGAACAACTCTACTCACTCAATTGACATAGTTTAAAATATACCATAATCTGTAAAAAAAAAAAAAAAAAAAACTTCAAAGAATTTTTTAATATTTTTTGTAAATTAAAAGTTTTTAGTTTTAATGCAATATTTAGGTAAAGTTATTCACCAATGATTTTGCTGTTCTGCGATATATTAAGCCTGCTCTAATCCATTTCTGAGTATTTTGTGCGGTAATTGTTACCCAGAGGGTTGTCACCCCCGATTTTTATGAAAATCACAGGATATACTCTAAAAAAATAATAATGAAGTAATACTGAAAACGTAAAGATTTAAGTCTTTAGTGAAAAAAGTTACAGCCACTCAAAGTTGTTAAAAATCCCATAGACTTTTCAATATTGATCGATCCTGGTTAGGTCTCATTTCAGGCCCTCTAAGTCAGGTTATGATAAGTTTTGTTAGGTATACAGAGAAAATCTATGTAGAATTAACAAATCTTATCATAACCTGAACTAGGATGGCCCTAAAATGAGCAAGAGGCCCACTAATTTTTATTATAAGTCTATGGGAAAATTTTAAACTTTCAGAGGCTGTAACTTTTTTTCCTAAAGAGACTGCCGATTTTCGTTTTCACTATTCTTCATTATTTTTTTAGAGTATATCCTGTGATTTTCAAAAAAAAAAAATTTTTTTTTTTTTTTTTTTTTTTAATAACAATCTTATGTGGTTTTTTACTATTTTGAGAGGTTTTTTTCATTAGAAAAATGATGTCACTATTTATTATTTTTTTTTTAGAGTATGTCCTGTGATTTTCATAAAAATCGGGGGTGACAACCCTCTGGGTAACAATTACCTTTTGTGCTCATAGTTTCTATAAAGTATCCATAACGTAAATTTCCCTCTTGTCCCTGAAGGGAACTTTTACACTTTACATTTTTCGTAAGCACGTCCCAAAGTCGGTAAGCAACTGAAATATCAACCTTACATAGTTAAGGAAATTCCTTACGTTTGGTAAACATTATGATTTTGTGCTAAATTTGAAAAAACGAAAACAAACCCGAGCATTTCTTCCAGTTTTTTAGCACAAATGAGAAAAACCAAAATGCCTTTAGATGTACGGAAAGGCAAATCTTAGTTTGTTTACATCACGTGACAAAACTAGCAATATATAAAAAGGAATGAGTTCCCCAAGCACCTATTGAAATTTTAAAGATTTGAAGTTTCAACCTGTAAATCACGGTGTAAAGAAGTTAAAGATAGATAAATCCGGATTTAATGAACTATAAACGTAAAGTATTTCTAATTCAGTCTTCAAGATATTTGAAGGGTTATGCCGGTGAAATACATCCGTAAACCACAAGCCCTACTTTACAACAGTATATTAGGGATGCCGCAAGAGGACCGATATATATCGATATTGATATTTTTTTCGATAGTATCGAAAAAATATCGATGATATTTTTCAGCCGATATATCGATATTTTATTTTCAGTATCGAATCAACGATATTTTTTTTTACTTCTAGAAATTTTGAGCAGTTTTCTTTTTTCATAAAATAACATTTAAGCAAAATGTGTGTATTTTTCAGGCGCGTTTGGATGATGGGGACATTTGTCTGACTTGTCTGATTTAGGAGGAGGAGGGAAGAAAAAATAACAAATGGTTTTTATAACAAATAATTGATCATCAACTATTGTGATAGAGTTTATCGATTTGGAAGAAATTAGATTTAAAGCTAATTTCATGAATGAAACATTCATCAAATCAACGAACTACTACGCCGCAATCTTAAGCCGTTTTCGTTTTTGCATTTGTGCTAACGCTGGATAAGAAATGCTAATCCAGTTTTAGCACGAATTTTGGGCATAATCGACCGATTGTTTACAAAAATTTTGATCAGCTGTTCTAATGAAGCACGTGGTTTTGGAATAAACAAAAATAAAAAAAATAACAAATGTTTTTATTACAAATAATTGATCAACTATTGTGATGGAGTTTATCGATTTGGAAGAAATTAGATTTAAAGCTAATTTCATGAATGCAACATTCATCAAATCAACGAACTACGAACTAATACGCCGCAATCTTATTTGTTTACATTTTTCGTTAGCATTTTCCCTAAAAAATTCACTAAAGCACGGGAAATAGCAACCTTACAGAATTTAGGAAATTCCAAACGTTTGGTTAGCATTTTACTAAATTTCGTGCTAAAATTGACATAAACGAACGCAACTTTAGCATTTTCCTAAATTTCGTTAGCAAAAGTGCAAAATCGAAAACCCCTTATTTGTTTACATTTTTTCGTTAGCATTTTTCCTAAAATTCTAAGCCACGGAAAGAGCAACCTAAGCCGTTTTTCGTTTGCCATTCGTGCTACGCTGGATTAAGAAATGCTATAATCCGTTTTAGCACCGGGGGGGGGAAATTTTTTTTTTTTTTTTTCGGCATAAGCCGACCGATTGTTACAAAAAATTTTGATCAGCTGTTCTAGTGGAGCACGTGGTTTGTAATAAACAAAAATAAAAAAATAACAAATGTTTTATATTACAAATAATTGATCAACTATTTGTATTGGAGTTTATCGATCTGGAAGGAAATTAGATTTAAAGTAATTTACATGAATGAAAACATTCATGAAATCAAAAAACGAACTACTTACTCTGCAATCCTATTGTTTTTACATTTTTTCGTTGAGCATTTTCTAAATCGCGTTAAGCACGGGAAAGAAGCAACCTAACAGAATTTAAAAAATTGCCTTAACGTTTCGTTAGCATTTTACTAAATTTGTGCTTAAATATTGACATAAACGAACGACTTTTTAGCATTTCCTAAATTTCGTTAGCAAAAGTGCAAAATCGGAACGCCTCAACAGGAATTTAGAATTACTAACGGTTTCGTTGCATTTTAATAAATTTGTGCTAAAATTGACATAATCGAACGACTTTTTAGCATTTTCCTAAATTTCGTTAGCAAAAGTGCAAAATCGAAAACGCCTTACTTCAAGAAATTAGACAGTTTCTTTTTCATAAAATATGATAAAAAAGAGATACTGCTCTAATCTATAGCAATAATTAAGCCGTTTTCCATTTTGCATTTGTGCTAACGCTCGATAAGAAATGCTAATCCAGTTTTAGCACGAATTTTGGGCATAATCGAACGTTTGTTTACATTTATTTTGATCAGCTGTTTTGATGGAGCACGTGGTTTTGGAATAAACAATAAATTCATGAATGAAACATTCGTGAAATCAAAAAAAAATTTGGGTTTTTTTTTTTTTTAATAACTGCAAAAAAAAAAATAATGTATCACTATTGTGATGGAGTTTATCGATTGGGAAGAAATTAGATTCAAAGCTAATTTATGAATGAAACATTCATCAAATCAACGAACTACTTACGCCGCAATCTTAAGCCGTTTCGTTTGCCATTTGACTGCTAACGCTGATAAGAAATGCTAAACCAGTTTTAGCACGAATTTTCTGTTTAAACGACCGCGATTTCGTGCAAAAATTTTTGATCAGCTGTTCTAATGGAGCACGTGTTTTTGGAATAAACAAATTTAAAAAAATAACAATGGTTTATTACAAATAATTGATCAACTACTGTGATGGAGTTTATTCGATTGGAAGAAATTAGATTTAAAGCTAATTCTATTGAATGAAACATTCATCAAATCAACGAACTAATACGCCGCAATCTTATTTGTTTACATTTGTTCGTTAGCATTTTCCTATTCGGCAAGCACGAAAAATAGCAACCTTACAGAATTTAGGAAATTCAAACGTTTGGTTAGCATTTACTAAATTCGTGCTAAAATTGACATAACAACGCACTTAGGCATTTCCTAATTTCGTTAGCAAAAGTGCAAAATCGAAAAACCCCTTATTTGTTTACATTTTTCGTTAGCATTTTCCTAAATCGGTAAGCGACGTATAAAAACTATTATATACTTCCACAAATATATTTCTATCTTCTATTTTAGTTTTATTTTAGGAGTATAGTATTTTATTTTAGGATTTATAAACTATTTGCTATATACGTATTTTATTTATTAGTTTAGCGGAATTTATATTTTTTGTCTACATGTGGTATCCATTTTCACTAAATTTCACTAAAAATCACAATGTCTTGCGACAATTGTGGACTCACTTCTAATTCAAAAGCGGTACTATTTAGTCGTGTTTGTGTAATGTAATCAAAGTTAATAATCAAAATGTAAAAAGGGTATAGAGGTAAATTTCTTCATTTCTTTTCAAATATTTTCACTATCAACCTATCTCTATTCTCTTTACCTTCTACTCACCAATCAATTTACCCTAACTAAGATTTTAAGTGATAGATTACTAAAACCAAAAGGCAGAGTTATCTATGGACTATCTAGATCTTATTCAAAGAGCAAAAAAAATCTTTGAAAACAACAAATTCAGGTAAGGCTAATGTAGATTCACAATTGTACTTATATATCACTTTTTTAAAACCTTATATCTTTCAAAGATTTTTTTGTAATTAATTTAATCTGCTTTAGATTAAATTTTCGTCAATTGTGTAATCTATATTGGTCTTAACGAACGAATTTGTTGCAAGTTCTTGATAACTCGTGCCTATCAATTGCAAATTACAATCAAACTATCTCCGAAGCTTATAGCAGTTTTCGATAATTTGTGTATTGTTAGGTCAAAATCATTTAAAATTAAGGTTTATTTTATTAATATAAGAAAATATTAGAGACAGTAGAAGCCACATGGGCCTATCGAGACTAGCCTATTGGTGTTTTTGTCCTAAGTTTAGTTAGTCTTAGTGTAATTAATTCAAAATTTGGTATGAGAGTTAGGTAAGCAATGCATCATTGCCTAACCATTACATTAGTGATTTCCCAAAAAAAATTCAAGCTCAAACCTAGGCCTAGGTCATTTTCAACCTCAAAATTTGTTTTTTTTTTGTGTGTGTGTCTTCTAAACCCTTTCACATTCAAATCAAATAATTGTCTTGTTGGTAGGCCATACCATTTGTAGTCAAAGAGTCAATTTGAAAGTTAAACTTTAAAGCCCTCGAACCACATAGGAACAACAAATTGTTTTTTGTTTTTTTTGTGGTCTTCTAACCTTTTCAAAATTCAATTCAAATAATTTGGCCTGGTGATGGCTATCTTTCATTATTTCATCTTCAAGGTTTCATTTGTCCTTGCGGGTCATTCTAGCCAAAATTTCAGCGAAAATGTCTGACCCAGAGATACAAGCCCTTCATGATAGAGTTAATAAAAAATCTAAGCCTATAGTTCAAGCCATTTCATCCCTCAAGGCACAAGTAAATATTTATCTTGGTCAAATAGAGAGTAGGCCTATAGATAATAATAAAGAAAAAGAGTTTATGTAAGGATCTCATAGAGGAAGTTAGATCCTTTTAAAAGATATTAAACAAAAGGATACAATATAATAAAAATAATTATATAATAATAATAATTTGACTCCCTCATTCCTGAGTTTCATAATAAGGAGTTGTGTAGTCAGATTCAGTACCAATGCTCGATTAAATCAAAATTAAGTGAATTAAAATTTAAAGGGGATCAAAATTCAACCCCTCCAAAAAATACTTGCTCTCATTTTAGTGAATCTGTTCTTAGGGCTATAGATTGTGGTTTCTTTGAGGGCAATGAAACTGATAAGTTTGCTTATAAAACCTTCATTTCAAAATTTAAGAGCTCCTTAGATTTACAAAAAAAATTAAGTGAATCCATTAAACTTCATTGCTTAAAAAATAAATTAAAGGGATATGCGTACTCCCTAATTCAGAATCTTTCTATTAGTGATAATAATTATAATAAAGCTCTTGAACTTCTAGATAAAGAGTTTTTAGACGAAAAATTCATCATTGATGAAATCATTAAAAAAATCATATCTTTAAAACCAGTATTTGACCCAACATATAATGCGACTAGGGTTTACTTAAATGATATCAGAACATTAATATATGAACTTGAGAGTTATAACCTCAAATATCTTGAGGAGGCTACTGGATTAGTAGTACTTAGCCACATAGTTTTATCAAAATTACCTAATGTGGTAGTCAAAGAAATTACTCGCAAGTTGAATACCAATTACCCTGATTTGAATCAAATATTCGATAGTTACAATGAAGTTATCAAAAATATTGTTAAAACGTCAAATCATAATAAAGGTCAAAATTTCAATCAAGTCCCTTCCCATAATACTTATTCAAAATTTAAAAATGTAAATACTTCAGATAAGCCTAATTTTAAATTTAAAATTAATGAAAATCAAAGGACGAATGAGTCCTTAAAATCTAATAATAGGCCTGATTCCAATTCTGCTTTACAGAATTTCAAAATTCATACTAATGAAGTTAGTGGAAATGAAGCTTCTCATATTATTGATTCTTCCACTTCTAAAATCAAAGGTTATTCAAAATCATGTAAGTTTTGTTCATCCCAAGGTCATGTGATGACCAATTGCAATGTTTATCAAACCTATGAGTTAAGAATTAAAAAGTGTAATGAAATAAATCTATGCCCCAATTGTTCAAGTACTAAACATACTGCAGATCAGTGTCCTGGACTTGAGGAGCAACTTTCTTTTAGTTGCCAAGTTTGCAATAAAAGAAGTCATATTACAGCTCTTTGTAAGCAAAGGGAAAAGTTCCACCCTCACAAATGTATGTCTTAGTTTTAGTCAAAGCACCAACAATTTATATTTGTTGCCATCAATTACTATAAGGATTGGTAGGGGTAAAGTTTCGGCTTCAGTTCGATGCCTAGTCGACTGTGGCTCACAGAGGTCCTACCTTTCTAAAAAAAGTGCTGGACAAACTCAATATATCTGTAGAGAATCATCAAAGCACTCAATACGATATAAAAACCTATTTAGGTGTTAGCACCCGCACTTTGAAAGAGACTGTTCTTGATGTATATATGGACCAGTCTTGTTTCACCCTTCCTCTTTTGGTTGATGAGGATCTTAAATTAAGTTACGAGATTAAGTTCGTAGATCAGGCTCTAATTAATTTGAGAAATAAATCTTTCAAATTAGCTGATTCTGGCTATAAAGAGTCTAATAACTCATTTTTCGATTTGGATGCCTTAATTGGCATTGATTTAATAGAGTATTTCCCTCAACTAGAATTGATTAAATGTATGAGTGGATCTGCTTTTAAGTTAAGAGATGGTTCTATTATTTCATTTGGAAATATTACTAATTTTATATACAATAATCAAATAAGAGTTTCAAATCCATCATCAATTGTTCAAAATCAAAATCATATTCAAAATCAAAATCACATTCATGTTCAAAATCAAAATCAATTGCAGGTTAACCATACTTTGGTTAATGCAGTCTTAAACCCTGTACATTCTTATTTTAATCCTTTAAGCCACATACTAAGTAATTCTGAGGTAGAGCAAGGATTAGAAAACATGTTCAAATTAGAGTCCTTAGGTATTGAAGGTATGCATAATAATAAATCTGAAGATGATTTGAAACAGATTGAAAAATTCAAAGGTGGTATAGAGTTTAAAGACGGAAAATATCATATAGATCTTCCATGGATTGAAGATAAACTTCCTTTGTTGCCATCAAACTATAACATTGCTCTTGCAGTGCTTAATAGAGTTCATAAAAATTTGGAAAGTAAAGATTTAGTTAAAGCCTATGATGATGTCTTCCAGCAACAATTAGCTGATGGTATTATTGAAGAGTTCAGTGTATCTCCCTCTGAGTATAAAAATTATATTTGGGTTCCTCACAGACCTGTTATCAAAACTGATGAACAAGTATCAACAAAGGTCAGGCCTGTGTTTAACTGTTCTCTTAAAACTAATTCTTTACCATCTCTAAATGAGGCAGCCTATACTGGACCAGATCTTATGTCCTCCTTGTTGGGTCATTTATTCCGGTTCAGATCAAATCAGTTTGTCATGTTAGCAGACATTAAACAAGCCTTCCTTCAGATTAAGTTAAAATCTATCGAAAACCGCAATCCTTTTGCTTTTTTTTGAAAAGTAATGGTCAATTAAAGGCTTATCGATTTACTCAACCATTGTTTTTGGCTTCACATCCTCACCTTTCATCCTCAATTATATCATTAAGCATCATGCCAGTCTTATGAGGATGATGCATGTACTCAGATTCTATTAAATAATTTTTGTTGATAATTTTAATTATATATGATCAATTTTTTTTAAGAAAACTTGAAAATAAATGCAACTCAATTCTGATTGAGGTTGTTTCCATCTTAGAAGTTGGGACTCTAATAATGATCAATTAAGACGTGTTATGGAAGAAGAGGATAGAATAGTTCAACATCAGGAATCAGAAGAAAAGGTTCTTGGATATCTTTTAATCCTCTTACAGATAAGTTAAAACTAGCAAAATTTTCAGTAAATGCTGATGCAAATACCAAAAGATTGTTATCTGCTGTGTCCAAGGTTTTTGATCCTTTAAATATCTTTTTACCCGTAACTTTAAGAGGTCGGTTATTAATTAGGAAATTATGGCAATTAGGTCTTCATTGGGATGAAAAGGTCACTGCTGATGTTTTAGTTTCCTGGTCTTCTCTATGTTCAGATTTAAATAAATTACATAATATTGAAATTGAAAGGTGTGCTTTCTCACCTTCTCCCTCAAACTCTTTATTTGTATTTTGTGATGCCTCATCCTCTTGTTATGGTTTTGTCATTTATAGTATAGGTCAAGGTTCAAATTTAATATTCTCAAAGGCCAAGGTGGCCCCTCTCAAATCTAGGGCTTTGCCCTCTTTAGAGTTGTTATCTGTGTTCTTATTTTTCAAATGTATCAAATCAATATTATCAGAATTTTCTAATGTTCAGTTCAAAAACATAAAGGTGTTTGTAGATGCTCAAATTGTCCTTTCATGGCTCCTATCTGGAAGAGCAAAAAATATAAAAATATTTTTGTTAACAATAGGCTAAAAGAAATTTATCAAATCAAAAATCAAGTTGAGCAAGAGTACAAAGTATTCATTTCTTATGCTTACATCAATACTGCTGAAAACCCAGCAGATCTGATTACCAGAGGTGTTACAACCTCTACTTTTCTTTCAAAATTGCCATTGGTTAAAGGGTCCTTCTTGGATTCTCCTAGATCAATCTCAATGGCCTATTAGTAAACTTAAATGTTTGTCTGAGGCCAATAAGGAAAAGACTTTGCAATGTCACACATCTGTGGTAGCTACTCAGTCTTTATTACAATTTAAAGATTACTCAAGTGTGCATAGGCTTTATAAAGTAACTTCAAAAATATTCAAATTCATTAGCAGGAGTAAAGGGTTGGATGAAGATTGTGATATCAGAAAGCCCAACTCTATTGGTTGAAGATAATGCAGCAGCATTGTTTTTCTAAGGAGATATTATTTCTCCAAAATCCTAAAAAGGATGAAATTCCACCGCTGGTCAATCAACTTAACTTATTCATAGATGATAAAGGCCTAATCCGATCCAAAGGTAGAATTGCCAAGACACTTTTATATAATGATGATGTGATAAATCCAATTCTTCTTGGCAAGGATCATCATCTCACTAAATTAATAGTAAGAGACTTTCATTCAAGATGTCAACACTTGGGTGTTCAAACCACTATCAATTTCATCAGAGCTCATGGTTTCTGGATTACCAAGGCCAGGCAGGCTGTAAAGAATGTTTTGTCAGACTGTATAGTATGCAAAAAAATTTAACAGTATACCCTTTAAATATCCAAAAATGACTAATCTTCCTCATCATAGAGTTAATTTTGTGCGCCCTTTTGAGCATACTGGCGTGGACTTTACAGGGCATCTCGTTGTAAAGATTAATGATAAGGAATTTCAAAAAATGTATCTGTTAATTTTCACCTGCCTTAATATCAGAGCTATTCATGTTGATGTCCTTCCAGATATGTCCACTGAATCCTTTTTACTTTCATTCCAACGTTTCACAAATATATATGGCATACCGTCCAATTTGTACTCAGATAATGCCAGGAATTTCAAACAAGGTGGAAATATAGTTAGAATCTTTGTCTTCAAATATGTTCTCCGAACATATGCGTATCAATAACATCAAACATTACAAGATTCCAGTCTATTCCAGTTGGGTGGAATCAGTTTGGGAGAGAATGATACGAACAGTTAAGGGATGTCTCTATAAAACTATAGGTAAAGCAACCTTAACTTACTTTCAACTGTTAACAAGTATTTCAAATATCTCCGGTGTTGTCTAAAGCACGTCTACAGTCGTATATATTCATCTGATGGTGTTTTTGAAGTTTATTGCCTCCAAATTCCTTTTGAAGCCTTATGGCAATTCAAACCTCTATATTCAATGAAGTTTCCACCCCATATGGAAACAACTTCCTCCCTCACAACAAGACTTAGCCATAACTCTAACTGCTCAAGGTAGAGTTTTGGAGACTTTCAGGGAATTATGGTATGAGTCTTATCTATTAAATTTGCGCCAGACTAGTAGAAATCTCTATCAGTCAGAGTGGACCAACAGAATTAAGGTTGGAGATATAGTTCTGATACACACACCTAATAAGCCTAGACCCTTCTGGCTTTTGGGTAGAGTTCTGGAAGTCATTGTTGGTGATGACGATAAGATCAGGAGTGTGTTATTAAAAAGGGGAGATGGACAAACCTGTCACTATTCTATTTGTCATCTCTACCCATTGGAGTTATCTATTACCCACTCTGTCTTCAGTGGAGAAACTGATGCTGAAGCAAGCAGTGATCTCTCCAATTCAGAGGTCAAAACAAGAAAATACCAGATCAAGTGATCCCTCAATTAAATTCAGTTATTCAAAGTAATAGTGATACTGCTATTGTAGAAGTACAACCTTCAACTTCAGGTTTAAATTCACCTCAACTTGACTCTCAACAGAATCAAATTCTCAGCTCAATTCAGTCAAAGAAAGACCTATTAACAGGCTGCTGTCAAATGTCAAGAATTCCTTCGCAGGAATTATCTGATTTGTAAAAAACTTTAATTCTTTTAATTGCAATGGTTTCATTGCAACTCTTCATGGAGGATATAAACACTATTTATATACTTCCACATAGTTCTCTTTCTTTGCTTTTTAGTATTTTATTTTAGGATATAGTATTTTATTTAGATTTATAAAACTATTTGTATATACAGTATTTTATTTATTAGTTTTAGCGGAATTTATATTTTGTCTACATGTGGTATCCATTTTCACTAAATTTCACTAAAAAATCACAATGTCTTCGACAATTGTCGGACTCACTTCTAATTTTTTCAAAAAAAAAAGCGTACTATTAGTACGTGTTGTGTAATGCTAATCAAGTAATAATCAAAAAGTACAAAAGGTTCTATAGAGGGGTAAAGTTCTTCATTTCTTTTCAAATATTTCCACTATCAACCTACTTCTATCTCTTACCATTCTCACAATCAAATTTACCCATAACTAAGATTTAAGTGAAGATTACTAAAGCCAAAGGCAGAGTTATCTATGGTACTATCTAATCTGTATTCAAAGAGCAAAAAAAATCTTTGAAAAACTACAAATTCAGGTAAGGCTATTGTAGAGATTCACAATTGTACTATATGATCACTTTTTTTAAAACTTAACACGAAAGAAGCACCTAAGCCCGTTTTCGTTTTGCATTTGTGCTAACGCTGGATAAGAAATGCTAATCCAGTTTTAGCACGAATTCCGGGCTAATCGACCGATTGTTTACAAAATTTTTGATCAGCTGTTCTAATGGAGCACGTGGTTTTTGAATAAACAAAAATAAAAAAAAAATAACAAATAGTTTATATTATAAATAAATTGATCAAACTATTGTGATGGAGTTATCGATTTGGAAGATTAGATTTAAAGCTAATTTCATGAATGAAACATTCATGAAATCAACGAACTACTACGCTGCAATCTTATTTGTTTACATTTTTCGTTAGCATTTTCCTAAAATTCGTAAGCACGGGAAAGAGCAACCTGAACAGAATTTTAGAAATTACTAACGTGTCGTTAGCATTTTACTTAAATTTGTGCTAGAAATTGACATAAAACGAACGACTTTTAGCATTTTCCTAACATTCGTTAGCAAAAGTGCAAATCGGAAACGCCTCTACAGAATTAGGAAATACTAACGTTTCTTAGCATTTAATAAATTTGTGCTAAAATTGATATAACGAACGACTTTTAGCATTTTCCTAGAATTTCCGTTAGCAAAAGTGCAAAATCGAAAACGTCTTTACTTCAAGAAATTTAGAGCAGTTTTCTTTTTCATAAAATAATATGAAAAAAGAAAAACTCTGCTTAAAATTTCTAGAAGTAATTAAGCCGTTTTCGATTATGCATTTGTGCTTATGCCTCATAAGAAAATCTAATCCAGTTTAGCACGAAATTTTGGGCATATCTAACGTGTTGTTTACATTTATTTGATCAGCTGTTTGATGGAGCACGTGGTTTTGAAAACAGAAATAAAAAAAAAATAAACAAAGGGTAAATGTAAAATGAAACTCCAACTATGTGATGAATTTATCGATTGGAAGAAATTAGATTAAAGCTAAGTTCATGAATGAAACATTGAAATCAAACGACCTACTACGCCGCCATCTTGTTTGTTTATATTTTTTCGTAAGCATTTTTCTTAAATTCGGTAAGCTCGGGAAAGAGCAACCTTGCAGAATTTAGAAAATTCCTTACGTTTGGTGAGCATTCCTAAATTTGTGCTTAAATTGACATAATTGAACGCAAACTTAGCCTTTCTTTACGTTTCGTAAGCATAAATGCAAAATCGACAACGGCTATCGATTACGATATATCGACTGACAAAAATATTATAGATATATTTTTCGATAATCGATATTTTTTTGATACTATCGAAAACAATTCAATATCGATATATATCGGTCCTCTTCGGCATCCCTATATTACTTGTGTATAATGTATATTTATAGCTGCGTTTCCGAAGCCCGAGTGCAGCCCGTGTGCAAAATCGACTGGGAACATGTGCGTCCGCAGAAAATTTTCCAGGGGGGGCAAAGGTTATTAACCAT
>JABUQX010054852.1:0-12500 GCA_015478945.1 Trachelipus rathkii
ACATTGTTGGAAACCTGGCAAAATTTTATTGCGAAACTGTAAATAAAAAAACAATAATAAAAAAATAAAATAGGAAAGAAAATCATATCCTCATAAACTTACATATAATAGCTCAAGCGTGAAACCACACTCCTTGGGAATCCTTTTTATTTAGTTATGAAAATGTATCACGGTATAAAAAAAAAAAACAATAAATAAATAAAATAAATAGAGATTGACTATTTTTTTTTTTTAGGAGCAGGGGACATATAATGATAGTATAATATATATATAATATATATTAGTATAAATTAAATATATATAATATATATATAATATTTTATACAATTATATAAGTATATAATTATATATATATATATATAATAATATATAGTAATATATATTTTGTAAAGGTATTGACACCGGCAGATTGTATGGGGCTCGCAGCCGACGGGGACCACAGGGATACGTTTTCCATACCCGTAGGGAATGGGCGGAGGAACCCCCGCGACACCTAAACACCAAAGAGCGGGGGTGTTCGGAGACCTCCTCCCCCTGTAGGGTGGAATATTAGTCCTATTCTTCCGTAGTTCCACGGAAGCCGAGAGAACCCCGCACTCCTGCATTGATGCGGTTAACCCTTGGGGAGTTATTCTTAGTATATAATATAGAATAAAATACGCAAAATTTATAATCTAAGAGAAGAAGTTGTGATGCAGTAAAGTCACACACACGTGACATAAATACACACTCTAATCATATTACTATATCCTATTTATTTAGCAATAATATTAGTTTTTATTTTAGGTTATTTTTTGTTAAAAATTTTCCTATCTAAAATTTTTACCAGGATTCCAAAATGTATTCTTTTTCGCTGTAGCTATTGTAGTTTTTTGAGATATAATTATATAATAATATATATTTTTTTTTTTTACATCTCTCTCTCTCTCCCTAAAATTGGACCAGCATTTCAAGCAATTGTATTTTGCGCTTTTCCTTAGGCTGATTCTGTAGTTTTTGGAAGATAGTGTATTTGTGATAGATATTTTCGACACCTATATACTATATAATAATTTATTTTTTATATATATATAAATATATATAGGGGTATATATACATATAATATATATATATAATATTAATTATATCTATAACTATATATATTATATAATATTTTTCTTATTTTAAATATGAGTATATTATTATTATTTATTATGGGTCATGAGTGTTCCTAAAGCTGACATCATGTAACTTTAGAACGGCAGCATTTATCAGTATATATCATTAATATTGAGACAATAATTGGATCGCGCGAAAATTCTAAGGAGTTAGGGGTTTTATAATTTTCTTAATTTTATTTAATTTGTGTTTTATTTTTTTTTTTATATTCGTTCGGAAATATTAACAACATAGCCAAAATTTCTCGTCAGCAATTGATGTTATTTAATATCATTCTAATTAATGTGATAACAGGCAATGCTCAGACCTAAAACGACTGAAAAACGAATAAACTGTGAAGCAACATATCTTCATTAATATAGTATAGTAATTTTATATATTTAGATTGTTATTACTTATTATTATTGATTTTTTTATATCCTAAATAAATTTTTGCAAAAAATTATTCTCAAAGGAAAATCGATTATAGCGTTTTTTAAGAAGAGATTAAAATAGTTAGAAGAATTTAAATTGAAAACAGTATGTTAAGGGGGTAAAAAAAAAATTTTTTTTTCTTGTAATTAAAGTAATGAGCATAAGGTGTATCAAAGGTGAATATTTTTTTTTTTTTTTACTAAGGAATACCCAAGGGTAAACCGCAAAGATGCAATGAGTCGGGGTCTCTCGGCCTCCGGTGGACGACGGGGGACTTCGTCCCCCCCTCTGTCCCCGTCGGCTCGAGCCCCTAATGGGAAAAAAATGTCTAAAATTTTCCGATAAACGCAAAAAAAAAAAAAAAAAAAAAAAAAAAAAAAAAAAAAAAAAGAATTAAAGAACCCCTCCTTAGAATTTTTCCGCTGAATTCCCCAAATCTGTATTTGTTTTTACTGTAGGTGCTGCCGTTCTAGAGTTACATGATGTCAGCTTTAGAACACTATACCTAATATAATATATATTATTATATATATATATATATATAATAATATATATATATATATATATATAATATATATATATATATATATATATATATATATATATATATATATACTAGAGAGAGAGAGAGAGAGAGAGAGAGGAGAGAGAGAGAGAGAAGAGAGAGAGAGAGAGAGAGAGAGAGAGAGAGAGAGAGAGAGAGAGAGAGAGAGAGAGAGAGAAGAGAAGAGAGTGGAAATTTATTTTTTGTAAATGGCGTAACATTTATCAGAGGAGACATGAATCATTTTAAAAAGCATCGGATTTATTTATGTATACCATCAATATTATTTATTTGGCAAGCGCCTTATTTGCTGTCATTAAAAATTGGAAATTGAAAAAAGAAAAAGATAGGAAAAAAGCTGTTCCTTGAAACAAAATCCTAATAAAAAAAATTAAAGAAAATGAAATTAATTCAAGTTTTCATTAAATTTTATACAACATTGGTTAAGGCAGAACTTTACATTTGCAATAATTACTTGACTATCACTCGAATGAGGAAAAGAATTTGGCTAAAAATAAAGGTTGAAGGAGATAGAAGTTATTTAAGGTGGTAATGAAAATCGTTTCATAAATTTAAAATATATTTGAAACAACGACAAAATACTGAATATATTAATTTATGTAACAATGGGTTGTATAGCGTTAAAACTGGTGGATCTGCCGTTCTTTTTGGAAAAATATGGATCAATTAAAACGTTGAAATTTTTTTCCCACGAAATTTCTAAGGGCTGGGCAACTTTCCTTAACAATGGGCCATTGAACGAATTGTGCTTAAAGTTGATGATCGATCTTCATAATCTTCGTGAAAATCGATCATCATAATCCTAATCGTGAAGATCGATCGTTCATATCGGGTCGTGAAGATCGAAATCTATCATAAAAATACGTCGTGAAGATCGACTTCATAATCTCGTGACAGATTGGATTTTCACTAAAGTTTCGTGAAATCGGATGCTTCAATAATCTTCATCGAAGATTCGATCGTTCATAATCTTCGTGAAGATCGATCTTCATAATCTTCGTGAAGATTGATCTTCATAATCTTCGTGAAGATCGATCTTCATAACTTCTTTCGTGAAGATCGATCTCATAATACTTCGTGAAGATTCGATCTTCATAATCTTGTGAAGATCGATCTTACATAATCTCGTGAAGAATCGATCTCATAATCTTGCGTGAAGAATCGATCTTCATAATCTCGTGAAGATCGATTCTGCATAATCTTCGTGGAAGACACATCGATTCTCATAATCTGTCGTGAAGATCGATTTCATAACTTCGTGAAGATCGTTCCATAATCTTCGTGAAGATGGTCTTTCATAATCTCGTAAAGAGTGTGATTTTCATAATGTGTCGTGAAGATCGATGCTCCAGTAATCTTCATGAAGATGCGATCTTCATAATCTCGTGAAGATCCATCTTCATAGATGTACGGCAAACTCGAACGGCGGCCCGTAATATGCCAATGAACCGTTAAACAAATAAAGACAGCCACCAGTGAAATACTCATGGAGACCACGGTAAAATCCAACTTCTGGCATCCCGCGCAGTGCGGCCTTTTCTCTACCTTTGATCGAAGGTCCTTCAGATTCCTCCCTTAACGGAAATTCGAATTTATGAACGCTCCTTGAGATTTTTTGGGGGGTTTAAGGGAATCTTTGAAGTTGCCAAAATCTGCAAGAAATTTGCTCTAACTCAGTAGCGAGGACCGACCGAACCTGGAAGCCATTTTGAGAGATTTTAGGTTCACGAACGGCGCCATGCTTGCAGTTTTTTTTATTGTAGCAATTTGGTCGCTATTCTTATTTTTATTTATTCATTTGTTGCATACTTAAATAATTTAAATCGATTTTGTTTAAATATGTGCTTACTTTAAGAAACTAATCAGAACACCCACCTAAAATAGGCTCTCGACTCTGAGAAATAGGCAACGTGCAACTAGAAACCTGGCCCTACTTTCCGTAAGCAGCCGACCGGATAGTTCTATCATGTAATTTATTGGCACCCAGATTCTACGCTCACCATCCGGCTTATAGCGATGCAGAGTAAAACCATAGAAAAAATATGAGATTTTGTTTACCGTGGTAAAAATCAAGTAATGTGAAGCACATATTTCAATTTCTCGAAGTATTCATTAAGCGCGTTTAGATTATTTCATTATTTTTTTTTATTTTTTTAAGATATTTCAATAATATTTTTACATGTATATAGAGTAATATAATATTATATATATAATACTGTATATATATATATAATAATATATATATATTATATTATATATATAATATATATATATATATATAGTATATATAATATATAATAATATATATATATATATGTATATATATATAAAATTATATAATATATATATAATATATATATATATATATATATATATATATATATATATATATATATATATATATATAATAATATATATATGTATATATATATATATATAATATACATATATATAATATTATAATAACAATTTAAAATTTTATAAATTATTATTAAATAAATTATAAAATATAGTAATTTAATGTTAAATATAAAATAACTAGTATATAGTATATATATAATATATATAATATTTATATTATAATATATATAATAAGAATATATATATATATATAGGTATATATATAATATATATATTTATTAACTATATTGTGTATTATATTACGTACTATATACTAATATATATTAAGTGTGCACTAAACTGACAAGATTAAATCTTCAACTCTCTTTCTTAAAGAAATGCAAGTTAAATAAAGTTCATCCTAAATTTATATTTTTTCGGCTTTGAAACTGGAGATTATATGGATCAAGAGCATATAAGAAATGTCAAAATATTCTTCTTAATAATGAAATAAGGAATAAAGAGAATTTAATAAATACAACTTCAAAAGCTGTCAAGAAATTTAAGGATGTTTTAAAAGCAAATCTTTCATCTTAGATTTTATATATATTAAATCCCGCATTTTATTCAAGGAACTATGAACAACACAAAAGTTTTACTATTCCGAAAAAAATTCAATGAAAGAAATTGTTTCATCTTGGATTGTCTTAGACTTTGATCAGATAAAATCCTGAAAAAGTGATTTCAAATCTGCAGTTTCTTTTCGTTAGGTGAACAGCATGAAAACCACTCTACTAGCAAAGGTTTAAACTTTATTGAAAAGATTCCCTCATAAATTGAGATTTATGTACAGATATATTTTATTACCGAATTTGGGAAAATTGAGCTAAGACTTTTAAAGATTCACACTCGACGCCTGTATAAATTTTACAGAAGTAAACATAGAAAAACCTTGATTTGGTGAGAGTTGATAATTCTAAAAAATTTGAGCTTTTACCATCAATTTCACCATTTTACCAGAATCGCAGAAAGTAAACATTTTTCGTACCAAAACTGACATCAATAACCTAAAGGAACTTTCAAAGAAAAATGATTTGATAATAACTAGGCCAGACAAAGGTGTTGGTGTCTGTTAATTCTTGATAGAAAGCTGAATAAATAATCGATAGAAGTAATTAATATTGTCTCTGATACCACTAAATTTGAATTATAACAGGAAATTGTCTAAAACTTATTCATCTATGTGGAAAATTAAACTTACAGATTCTAAGAAAATTGAATAACTACTAGAATATATTACAAAACATACAATTACACTTTATTCAACGGGTGTCTTAAACCAGGGATAACTTATAGTGAGCACTGTACAACAAAACAGTTCATAAACCTGATTGGCCAATCTGTCCATTTTTTCTGCTATTGGCAGCAGTAATGTTATAAACATTATCAATCTTTATATCCTATAAATCTAGAATAATCTACTAAAATATTATTTATAACATATTAAAGGTACATTCTCTTAACAATCAGATCGACCGAAAATCTAAAGTCTTCCGGAATGCTAATAAAATATACAATTTGGCAAAGTTATCGACGATAAAAGTATTGTTCACTAACTTGCCTTTAGACAAAGAAAACATTGGACATCAATAATTCTTAACATCATTATTTTCGCCAACGAACACCTCCACTGTTAAACCAGAGTCTGGATAGATCAAAGTATTTGAGAGAAAGTTATTATACAAGCTACAAAAGATACTATATCATTATTTTAATGGATACATTATAAAAGCCAAATTGATGGTGTTGCTCAATGTAGTCTCCAACTTTGGAGGCCTACTCTAAGTAACCCATTTTGATTGTACTACTTTTGAAACTCCAATCTTTGGAACTTGATGAACATAGCCTAAGGAGGAAATTTAAAACCACAGGTTATTACTAACTAGAAGTAAACAATGTACAATACTCCTCTTTTGTAAACTCTTCTTAAATCCAGAACACGTATGACCGATTGAATTTATTTATCACATATATTACTTCAAAACAACCAAAATAATTATTTTTCACAAGTGGATAATTCGAAGAAGGGAACTCCCTTCGGCGATTTCTTGATAATTACTAGAAAACAAAACAAATTCTCACCAGGATTAACAACTAAATTCAATTCATTTATCCTTTCCCGGCATCGTTTATAAATTATTAATTTACTTAAAATACCCTTTTTCGACTAGGAGCTCAAGGGAGGGACAACGATCTTTCATTCTAACATCCATATGGATTATTCTTTCGAATTGAAGTTGGGAAAATCTCTAGAGATTTGCATGTTCTCTAGCGAATTGGCCTCATAGGTTTATCATTGACAATATATTCTAGTACCGAAACCTTTCGTAAAATATTATAAATATCTTGCCAAGTTCACATGTACCTGGGTTGTATCTAAAGAAAATTCTGATATATGAATTACCTTTTAGGGAGAATGAGTTGTGAAAATGAAGCGCAGAATTAAAGGAATATCTTAAAATCAAATAACCTGGCGGCTCGTGGCATGGCGCCCGCCCAGTAACAACTCAGATTTAAAGCGGTTTTTCAAAATGAAAATAAAATTGGAAAATTCTTTCAAATTAAAGACAAAAGGCTTCCTTTACCTTATGTTCATTGCAGATTATACAGAGTGCGGTGACTGTGATGCCCCACGCGAGTAGACGTGGAAAGACTGAGCTCGTGGTCTTGTCTGTTCGTATTTACGCTAAAAGGTCATTGCTGGACGAGTAGTTCTTCCTATAGACTTTGGAACATTTTCACCATCCCCAGCTTGCTGCTGAAAACCTGCCTTTTCTATTTTGAAAAATAATTGCTTTCTAATGAAGCTTTAGGATCGCAACCTTGTCATCTCCATGAAATTTGCAATTGCCAGCTCAGCTACTGCGTCGGCATTGGGTTTTCGGCTTTTTTCAAATTCAGGAAGAAGAGTAGTCCAGTTATCGTCATATGCTCGGCATCAAATTTAGCCGACCGCGAGAAACGCTGAAAAATAATTTAGATACTGAAGTAGGAGTTGTGTGTTTTAGGTCGATATACTGTTTTTCAAGTAGTGAGGACTTAGCATTCAGGAAATGAATATGGAATTTATTTCATATTGGATTTATTTATGATATAAACTTGTTATGTAATTTTTTTAGCATTATTTTATTGTAACAATTTTTTATAGTTATTCTGATATACGTACCAAAGCTGATATGGGTAAAGATGTGTATTCCCGGGGCGCGGCCCGACTAGTCGGTACAGGGTATAAGGAATCGTTTAGGGCATTTGTTTGTCAATTAATATATATAGGTAGTAGGATAATCTATAAGTATTGATAGTTATTAATATGATAGTACTATAATAGGCTATAGGTAGTGGTATAGGTAGGTAATAATATAGGTATAAGTATTAGATACAGGCGAAAGTATACGGAAGACGAGGGATTGGGACGGGTGCTGGGTACAAAACCTCTTGGGGGGGTCCGGCCTATGGTCCTTTGAAGGAGCCTCGCGTTGCTTATAACTGTCTTGAATTCCAAGTTTATGGCTGGAGAGCTCAGTTGTATAGCACCGGGCATATTGTCCTCACGCGCAACGTGCGGTGGTTCAATCCCAGAGAAGGCAGTTATCCTTTAAACGCTTCTCATCTAGTGATTGTTCTTTCTTTAAACAGTCGTTATCTAATTGGGCGATTGGATATGCAATATTAACATCTAAAATATAAATTATATTATACTATATTATAATATATTATATATGATATATATATATATAGTATATATATATAGGATAAATATATATACCTATATATATATATATAGATGACCTAAAACAAATCTAAACATTTTATTGTACCGACTAGTTTCGGGGGAATTACCATCGTACGACCATTATATTCCAATTCAAAGAATAATATAACAAATTTTTAAATAAATAAAACTTCAAAAATTACATAAAAATTATATATAAATAAATAAAATAGAAGAAAATTAATATTTGCCAATATATAGGAAAATTTATCCCTAAGCGACAAAACTTTACTTCAGTATTAAAATATTTTGGTGTTTTGTAAATTTTCATTCAGCTTTGGAGCGTGGTGCCAAATGTATAAGGATTCTAAAAATGGAGGTCAGGTTCGTTCCAAAGTCTAAAGATTGAAATTTTGAAATCCCTGTAATAGGATGATTTTGAAGAATGAGAATTTATCGCACATCAAATTGAGATGGTGCAAATGTTCCAAAGTTCTATAGGAAATACCTTTATGTTCAGCAATGTGAATAGAAAGACTACTAGTAGTCTTTCCCATGTAGGTGGCATAACAGTCACCGCACTTGTATTTGTATATCAACATAAAGGAAAGGAAGTTTGTCTTTTAACTTGAAGAATTTTCCAATTTTTTTCATTTGAAAAAGCTAATCTGAAGTTGAACTGGGGGTAATTTGATTTTAATATTCCTCTAATTCTGCGTTCAATTTCACAACTCACTTCTCCCCATAAAAGGTAGATTTCATATACAGAAATTTCTTTAGGTACAGTTAATTACGTGCAAGATATTTTGAGATATTTTTAACGAAAGTTGTTTCCTGAATATAATTGTTCAATGATAAAACCTGGAATCCATACTCTTTAGAAATAGCGTCTTTAGGAAGTCGAATTCATTCGAACGATAATATATTGTAGTAGATCTGTAATCTTCTATCGAAAAGGTGTTAAGTAAATTTAATTTTATAAACATGCGGGATAATGAATTGAATTTAGTTTTAACCTGTGGAAATTTGTTGTTTCTTAATATCAAGAAAATGGCCAAGGAGTCTCCTTCTTCAATATCCACTGTGGAAAATCATATTCTTGGTGTTCGTGAATTAAATATATGGAAAATAAATCACTTTCGTGTCTGGTTTAAAAGTAAAAAAGTGGGAGTCATCTACATACCTTCTAAAGAAAACCGGTTTAAATTCCTCCGGGCATTCATCAAGGCGCAAATGGATTCAAAATAGTAACATCAAAATGTTACTTAGAGTAGGCCCCAAAGGACTACCCACATAGCAACACCATCATTGCTTTTAAAATTTTCCATTAAATAAAGATATTATATCTTTTGTAGCTAGTAGTAGGATAACTCCTCAAAAACTTGATCTATCCGACCGTTAACAGTGGAATGTGTGGCAAATTAATGAGTTAAGGAGATGATGTCCAAGTTTCCTTTCAAAAAGCAAGTTAGTGAACAAATTCTACGTCGACACTTGCCCATAATATATTATGTAGCATTCCGGAAGATTTAAGATTTCGGCGACGAAAAAGAATCTATCTTTAATATATAAATATTTTTAGTTAGATTATCCAGTATAGGAATAAAGGAATTTGAAAGTTTATAAATTACTGTGCCATATCAGCAGATAAAAATGGTTACAGATTGGGCCAATCAGGTTTTATGAACTGTTTGGAAGTTCCAATAAGATCCCTGTTTAGCCGCCGTTGAATAAGGGAATTGTATTGTTTGTAATTAAATATTCTAGAGTTTTTCAGTATTTTCTTAGTAATCTGTTAAGTTTATTTTCCACAGAATGAATAAGTTTTAGACAATTTCCTGTTATAATTTCAAATTTAGTGGTATCAGAGACAATATTAATTACTTTACTGATATAATCAGCTCTATCAAGAATAACAACACCAACACCTTTTTGAATGGCCTAAGTTATTATCAAATCCAATCATTTCATTGAAGTTCCTTAGGTTATTGATGTCAGTTGGAGCGAAAAAATGTTCTATCTTTCTGCGATTTGAGAATGGTGCAATAGTGAAAACGGAAAGTTTTTTAGGAAATCATTATAAAATCAATTTTTCTTTTACTTCTGTAAATTTATACAGTGGTGAATCTTTTAAAAGTCTTAGCAATTTTTCAAACGGTAATAAATATCTACATAAATTCAATTTAGAGGGAATCTTTCCAAAATTTAAACCTTTTGCTAGATAATTTTTCATGCTTTCACCTAACCGAAAAGAACTGTAGTTGAAAATCACTTTATCAGGATTTATGCTGTCAAAGTCTAAAGACAATCCAAGAGAAACTTTCTTTACATGAATTTTTTCAATAGTAACTTTAGTGTTGCTCATAGTTCTTAATGAAATGCGATTAATATATATAAAATCTAAAGTTGAAAGATTTGATTTTAAAATATCCTTAAATTTCTTGACAGCTTTTGAAGTTGTATTTATTAAATTCTCTTTATTCCTTATTTCATTATTAAGAAGAATATTTTGACATTTCTTATATGCTCTTGATCCATATAATCTCCTGTTCCAAAGCCGAAAAAAAATATAAATTTAGGATAAATTTTATTTAACTTGCATTTCTTTAAGAAAGAGAGTTGAAGATTTAATCTTGTCAGTTTATGTGACCTATATATATATAATAATATATATTATATTAGTATATATCTTATCATATAATATATATTATTATATATATATTTATATATATATATAATATTTATATATATATATAGAAATATATATATATTATAGGTTATATATTCTAGCTATAGTAACAGTATTTATATATTAATAATAGTATATATATAATATACTATATTAGACTACATATATAAAGCATAATTATATATATATATATATATATATATATATATATAGTATATATAATATATATTATATAATATATACAGTATATATATATATATATATATATTATATATATATTAGTATACATATATTATTATATTAATATATATATATATATGTAGTAGTATATATATATTATATAATATATATATATTATAGTATATATTATATATATATAGTATGAGTATAATATAGTATATAATATATATATATATGATATATTATATATGTAAATTTAGATATGCTTTGAAATATTTAAAAAAAAAATAAAATATAACGAAATAATCTAAACGCGCTTAGAAATACTTCGAGAATTGAAGATATGTTGCTTCACATTTATTAGTTTTACCACGGTAAAATATCTATATTTTTTCTATGGTTTTACTCTGATCGGCATAGCCGTAGGCTGAGCGTAGCCTAGGTTACAAAAATTAGATGATAAAACTATCGTCTGCTGCTTACGGAAAGTAGGGCCGGTTTCTAGTTGCCACGTTGCCTATTTCTCTAGAGTGAGAGCCTATTTAGGTGGTTTCTGATTAGTTTCTTAAAGTAAAGCACATATTTAACAAAATCATTTACATTATAAGTATCAACAAATGAAATAAATAAAATAAGAATAGCGACAAATTGTACAATAAAAAAACAAGATGGCTGCCGTTCGTGAACTAAAATCTTAAAATGGCTCAAGGTTGGTTCGCCGCTACCTTGAGTTAGAGCAAAATTTCTGCAAGATTTTTGCAACTTCAAGATTCCCTTAAACCCCCAAAAAAATCTCAAGGAGCGTTCATAAATTCGAATTTCCGTTAAGGGAGGAATCTGAAGTGATCCTCGATCAAAGGTAGAGAAAAGGGCCGTTCGGCCCGGATTTATGATTGATAAATTTTTCTGCTCTGCAACCATTTCACTGGTGGTCTGTCTTGAATGTGTTTAAGGTACTTGAATAATATTTAATGAAGATCGATCTTCACGAACATTATGAAGATGGATCTTCACGAAGATTATGAAGATCGATCTTCATGAAGATTATGAAGATCGATCTTCACGAACATTATGAAAGTCAATTCTTTACGAAGATATGAAAAAGATCGATCTTACGAAGATTATGAAGATCGATCTTCATGAAGATTATGAAGATCGATCTTCACGAACATTATGAAAATCAATCTTTACGAAGATTATGAAGATCGATCTTCACGAAGATTATGAAGATCGATCTTCACGAAGATTATGAAGATCGATCTTCACGAAGATTATGAGAGTCGATCTGGCACGAAAGATTATGAAAGATCGATCTTCAACGAAGAATTATGAAGATCGAGTTCACGAAGATTATGAAGATCGATCTTCACGAAGATTATGAA
>JABUQX010054852.1:17500-25000 GCA_015478945.1 Trachelipus rathkii
GAAGTAATAAAAGTGAAATAGAGTATACTTTTTAAAAAAATTCATTCATTCAAAAGCAGAACTAGGTCTTAACGATGTGAATATTGATCATTTTAAATGATTGCATTTAATATGACATCAGAATCGCTTATTCTATCAGGTGGACTCCTCAAAATTGTGCATAGAGGTGGGAAATCAGCTGTTTGTCTCTTTCAATGTATGGATCGTATTACCTGCAGTTGAAGCTACCTCCTAATCCCGAGGGCTAATAGTGATGTTAATGTTTAATAGTGATATTGTTATTAATTAGTGTTATTAGTGACAGTAATGGTAATAATTAGTTGTAGTTATTCTAATAGTGTTAGTGAAGGTAATATTGAAAATATTAACTTCAATGTTGTTGTTAGTAATAACAGTAATGCTTATTATGATAGTGCTACTTATTTATTTGTATATGCATGATGTGTGTATGAATGCATATATGTATGTATGTATGTATGTATGTATGTATGTATGTATGTATGTATGTATGTATTTAAATATCATGTGGCATGTATGGCGTAGCGTAATCTTGTGTATGTAGTATGTATGTATGTATGTATGTATTTTTTTTTTTTTTTGTATTAAATATTTATTTATGTAAAAGCTCCAGATAGCTCAGTGGTAGAGCACTCGCCAAACAAAGCGAGGATCCCAGGTCCGCAACTGTTCGGGTGGGAGAATGTGAGCTATTTTCTCTTTGGGCTTGGCTTCGTCCAGCTAGGACGTTAATTGAGTATCTCCCTCCTAGATTATGGCTCTGCCCGCGAGCGATGGTGTATATCTGCAATGATATATATATATATATATATATATAAAGATAAACTAGTACACGAAGAAAACACATATGCTATTTTGCATAATAACCAACCTTATATGCCTTATATTGACTTAACAATAATAACAGTAATAACTAGCTAGCAACAACAACCAGCCTTGTAGCCCAGCATAACAACAACAATATGCTATGGCGCAGTAACTGCTAATTTCTTTGTAGGAATAATAATAATATATATATACTTAATAACAACTAATATGCAACACTAATAACAACAACATATAACCTTAATAACCTTAGTAATATATATATATATATATAATAACCCTATATATATAATATATATATGTAATATACTAACTGCTGCGGAGGACGAATGCTGTGCTGCTGCTGCAGAGACTCCAATATTCGTCCACGCCAAGGTTGGTCTTTTTTGAAATTCGTCCTGCTTTTTCGTTGTAATTTTTGTGTGATATTCGCCTGAAAAGCCAATATTCGTTCCTCATCCGACGTGGTCGGCAAGTCAGCTGATCGTCAGTTGGCTCAGTCTCGAAGCGGTGATTGAAAGTGCTGCGCGCTTGACTCATATATTTACAGTATCACGACGGAGGTAAATGTCTATCATAATGATTAGTACAATAGTTAGTATGTAATTAAAATGTATTTGAAATGATATCAGAGATTGATTTTCGAGTGAATTTTTTTTGTTAAGGAATAGATAGGCAAAATTCGGGGCTGGGAACGTACTAAATCATTTTTAGTTAATTTCTATGAAGAAAATTCTTTTGATATTCGTCATCTTTAATATTAATCCTCCCATCTGGTCTGGAACGTATTAATGAAGAATATTGGAGATCTGCTCATATATATATATATATATATATATATACCTATATATAACTCTTTTCTTTTATATATATATATATATGCATATATTCCTTTGCTAACTATACTACCCATATATATATCTATCTCTCCTCCCTCTTCTGCTATATATGAAACCTGAGAGTAGAGGGAGGGATGGCAGAGAATTTTGAAAAAAGAAAAATTGAATTTGAATTTGGAAGGAAGAAAATTTGAATTAAATGAAAAAAAAAAGGCCAAAGAGGTTGCCCTATTCAGGAGGAGAGTTAGCAACATATATATCAAAGTGAATAAGAGGAGTATATCCAGATTTGCAGAAGTTGCAAGAGTTATTTTCGGTAAAAAGCAAGAAATGTTTTTCAGCAAGTGAACCAAAGAAATCGGCATATTTTCAATTAAGGAAAGTACGCTTAGCCAGTCTAATAATAGCCATGCAATGATTATGAGCTGAATGAAATTAGCATGAGTGATAGTAAAACATTTCATACCCGATAGGCGCTGTTACTTTCTTGGAAAGTACGGGAACATTCACCATCGAACCACGGATTTTGAGGAGTGAAAGACTTACGTCCGCTACCTTTTCAGCAGACACCGAAGCATACTTCGTGTTAAAATATGATTGATTTCAGGAGTAGTTAAAAAGTGACGAATGCCAACCTAAGTGCCAGAAAATACGCTTAGGGCATGTTGATAAAGCATTATAAGTAAGAGTTCAAGATTGTGGTTAAAAATAGTGCATTTAAAACGAAGAGTAGTGATGAAGCATAAACGAAGTGTGTTAAAGAATTGGTTATGTGATCTTATATATATATATATATATATATATATAATTACATGTATATAGGTATACTTATATTATCTTATACAGTATATATATATATACGAGGCCTTCAACTATAATAATAATAACAACATATATATATATATATATGCCTTATATATGTATGCCTTGCTGCTGCTCGCTATATATATACTTGCTTGCTGCTGTCCCAGCAACCATGCCTTGTAATAGCAACAGTAATATATATGCAGTAACAATAACATATATATGCTGTGTATATATAATAACCAACTAATAATAGCTATAATATTGTATATATTTAGCACCAACAATATACTGCCACATAACAATAATATATGTATATGCATATGTATACATATATATAATATGTAATAACCAGCAATACATTAGATGATAAGTATTGGGCTTTGTAATAATAATATATATATACTATTCTTATAACCCAATATATATGTAATATATGCTATATAACAATAACCTTAATAATACATATGTAGTATACATAATATAACAGCAACAGTAATATATATAACATACCAACTGTATATTATGTATCCAGCCATGTATCATGTATAGCAATGACATATATGTATATGTAGCAACAACATTAGCAACGCCTTAGTAACAACGTATATATGTATATGTATATAACAACATAAGCAGATATATTTAACAACCATATTAGTATGTAGCAATAGCCTTAATAGCCAGCAATAATATTAATATAACCTTAATAATATATAATAGCCAATAATAACAGCAGTAGCAACCAGCAACCCAGCGCCTTCGCTGTATACTGCTCAACGCTGCTAATGTATTATGCTGGCGTAACTAGCCAGCCTTAGCCAGCTATGTAACCATAATAATATATGCAACAGTAATAGTATATATAGCGCCAACAACAGCAACCCATGCTGCTGTAACCATATAACCAACCAACCTTGTATTGTGAAACGATTCAGTCTTTCGTCTGGAGGTAAAAATCGTGCTCAATGAAATCACCGATATATCGATATATTTATATCAGTGATCCCTATACCGAAAACCTATTGAAATATCAGTGTTTAAAAAATAAAAAAAGGGCTCATTTCTGTTTACCTTATATGAATAAGTTGACTTCGCTTGTGTTGTGCAAACTTAAATTTAAGATTTATTTATTTATTTATTTAATTGAATTTAAATATTAATTTGTCATTTAATACATATTTATATTGAGAATGGACTTTACAAGGCTTCCTACAGTATTTTCATTGCATTTTACAAGACACAAAGCAGATTGTTTCAAGATAGTAAATTTCAAAATTTTTGAAACTAACAACAATATTTTCTTAGCCTTCTTACATTTGCATATTAAAACTAACTAGGGGGGCAAGTAAATCACTACTTAAACACTACATGAAGTTTAGTAGTTATTACAAGATATATATATATATATAATATATATATATATATATATATTTACTGTATATATATATATATATATATATAACTATATATATACCATATATATATATATATGTCGATATATATTGCAAACATTTAATATTTATATGTTTTTAACATCGTATATATTGACTCTAATAAAAAAATATTTTTATAGCCATATGTGGCATATATGTATATATATATGTATAACAGCATGCTCCAGCCCAGCCCAGTAGCCAGCTGCTGGCATGTTTCAGCCAGCCTTAGCCAGCCAGTAGCCAGCCTCCAGCCAGCCAATAATAATATTACAGTAGCCATAGTAGCCAACCTTAATAATAATATAATAACATGTATATATATAACCACGTATGTAGCAATAATAACATAACAATATATATATATATTAACAGATATTATATATACAGCAATATATATAATAATAATAATATATATGTATAACCAATAATAACATATATATATAATAATATGTATAACTCTTTGCATACTGCTCTTCTTTACTAACTGCTGCTCTTATATATATATACCTATATGTAGTGAGAGTGTCTAAAGCTGACATCATGTAACTAGAGAAAGGCAGCACCTACAGTAAAACAAATTATATATTTGAGTCAGCGGAAAATTCTGAGGTTTTTATTTTTTTCAATTATTCTTCACGAAATATATATATATATATATAACAACCATATATATATATACTGCTATAATAACCTTATATATATATATACTAACTATATATATAATATATATTGTATATATGTATATATATACGGCCCTATAGGGGGCTCGAGCCGACGGGGAACAGATGGGGGGACGTTTTCCATACCCCGTAGGGGAGGAGGGCCCCGCCAAATACCAAAGAGCGGGGTTCCAGAGACCCTCCCCCGGAGAAATGGTTTCTGTCGATTCCCAAAGGAGATTTGACTCCTGCCATCGGGTGGTCTACCTTTCCTTCGATTGCACATTAGTTTATCTACTCAATAAACTTTTTTGAGTCACTAAACCACTTGAAAATATGTAAATAAATATATATATATATATACTATATATATATATATATAACAACAACCTTAATATATATATATATATATGCTGCTGCTGCTGCTGCTATTATTATTACTATATATGCTATATATATGACATCAAAACCCCTCTTAAAATTTTCCGCTGATTCCAAATATATAATTTGTTTTACTGTAGGTGCTGCCATTCTCTAGTTACATGATGTCAGCTTTAGACACTGACATATATATATATATATATATATATATATATATATATATATATATAACATACTTATATATATATATATATATATACTACTGCTGTATATAACAACAACCTTATATATATAAGTGATGCAGCAGATGTCATGTTTTTCGCATCCGCGGATGCGGATACGATACTGGATGTTTGATTTTTGTATCACGGATTACGGATGTTGGATAAATATATATATATATATATATATATATATATATATATATATATATATATATATATATATAGTATAGCAACGTATATATAGCAGCAACTTAACCAGTAACAACAACTAATAACCCAATAGCCTGCTGCTGTATGCGCCAACTGTATGCTGCTGCTACGCTCCCGCTGCTGCTTCCAGCAGCAACAACCAACCAGCGCCAGCAACAACTAGCCATATATGCTGAAGAAGCATAAATAGGAAAAACTAAGAAGGGAGGAGTGGATATATATATATATATAACATATATATATAATATTCATCTTTATATATATATATATATATGTAGGTATATATATATTTCGTGTGTAACCACACACCCATAATATAATTGTGTGTTACCAGAGACGGACGGGACCCAACTCAAATCACCCTACCAACCTTTTTCCCAAACCTCACTCTTAGTGAAAGAGATTTTTACAATGGATTATATACTTTTGCACTAGTATTGAAATTCCAATATAGGAAGGTTGCTTGAGAAACATCAATTTTCTGCCTTTTTGCTGAGAGTCTGTTTCTCTTTTTCATCATATATTAGCCCATCATTGCTAAATACTCTCTCACTTGGAACATACAGTTGAAGGACAGGCCAAGTATTTCCTTGCAAAGTTTTACTAAAGCGTGGAGGGTTTTGCATAAATTTTGATCAACTGATAGGATCATCATTTATCTAATCGTTTTTCTTGGTGATAGTTTTCAATCATTGCACTACATCTTTGGTAATGTGTGTGTGTTTCTTCATCACTACTGGACTGTAGAAATTCTTCAAGTGAATCTGTCATTGATTTACATGTAGAAGTTGTTGGTTCTGCAGATTTCGTTTTTTTTCTTTTTTAATGGGGGGCGAATTAAGAGACTGTTCGGACTTGAAGTTTTCCAACTGCAACACAAAGTGACGATTTTAATACTGTTACAAAAAAAAAAAAAAAAACTTGCCTTTTATAACGGTTATCTAAGTAAGAGATTATTAATTTCCACAGAACCAAAGCGTTTTTCTAACTCTAGTTTAATTACATCTTTCATTTTTTTTAAATCATCATTTTCATTTGAAGATGGTTCAAAATGTTTTCTCCTCAGCGTTGAGATTAATGGTATTTCATCAGGGCAAAACATTTTGTAATTTCCTCAAATGGTTTCACTAGCTGAATGCAGTGTGATATGATGTCATATTCCAAATTAATAAGATTGTTAACTTTGGAATACGAACTGGCGTACGAAGCAAGAAGTTTTTTGAGCAATACTTCTTTCCATCATGTGAAGTGTACTATTCCAGCGAGTTGGAGTGTCTTTGATAACATTAAGATATGGAATATCAAGCCGTTTTGAATTGCCTTCAACTCATTTCATTTTCAGATTCAACTTAAGTATTTTATTATAAATTTTTTTATCAAATCTCGTGTAAACATCCGCGCAACATCCGCAAGGGCAAAGCGCGGATGCGGATCGGATCTTTCATAATGTGCGGATGCTCCGCGGATGCGGATGGTGGATGCGGATGCGGAAGTTACCATCACTAATATATATATATATATATATATATATATATATATTATATATTTCTTTCTTATATATATATACATATTTTTGCTACTGCTATATATATATATATATATATATATATATATACCAGCATAATATACTTTACTACTGCTGCTATGCTATATATAACAAAAACCATATCAAAAAACAAACCAACAGCAATATATATAAAATAAGCTTTGCTCATAGTAACAATAACATATATATATATATATAATATATATATATATATATATAATATATATATATATATATATATATATATATATACTATATAACTTAATATATGGACATTTATAAGATGTTGACTCCATTTATACGGAAATTTTCGATAAGAAAAACGAATTTTCGGGCCTTTATTTTATTTTTGCAATTTCTATTATTTATTAGCGTTATTTGCATTTTTAGTTTTTTAAGGAAATTAACAAAGATTTTTATTATTATTATTATTATTATTATTATTATATTATTATTATTATTATTATTATTATTATTATTATTATTATTATTATTATTAATTATTATTTATTCGGATTTTCCTTTTTTTCTAAGTTCTTTCATTTTTATTATTTG
>JABUQX010054852.1:30000-32500 GCA_015478945.1 Trachelipus rathkii
GAACTGGGCGGCATCTTCTCTTTCGGAGGACGTGGGGCCACGGGAGAAGTAATCTCGGATCATAGATGGAAGGCATTAATAACTGCTAAAGAAAAGTATTACTGTGATACAGTCGTAAGTTGTAAATAGATTTTTAGTTTAATAGGTTAAGCCGACCGAGTCGGTGCTTGAAGTTGGAAAATGCAGGTTATTTTGTTATTAGTAAGTATTTTATATATGGCGTTTTATTGAACTGTTTACTGTGTCCTGAGAACTGTGTTATTTATATGGAAATTGTTTTACTTACGTTTAGTGCATATTTTGGAAAAGGTAGTAATCTAATGTTTAATATTTTGAGTTGCCAATTGGTATTTTATATGTCATTTTATTGAATTATTTACTGTACTTGCTAAGCACTGTGTCGTTGATGAATTTGTCGGCTAGTTGAAGAATTGGTTAATGTTTACCTTTATTTAAGTAAGGTCATTGTTGTGAAATATATCTATTATTTTTTAGTACTGATTTTCTAATGAATTGAAGGATTGTTAAAGTAATTACATTTTGATACGTGTATTTGACGGGAGTAAGTTTCAAGAAATTTAGTAGTTTAAAATGTTTGTTCTCAATGTATAATGTGCAAGGTATTATTAAAGTTTTATGTAGAAAATCCAGTTCAGCTTCTCACTAGACCTCATCACAGAAGAGAAACATTGATTCTTTTTTTTTAAAAGTAACTTAACGGAGACATGGATGGCCCGTCCGTTTACACTGGTGGCTTTTGTAGAGTACGGACGAACCCTTGCTTGTTTTTTATGTGGAGAGAGGGATGAAAAATTTTTTTTTGGTTATTGCTATTTTTTTTCTTTAATTGATGATTTTTCTTGTGAAGTCTGTTTTACAGACTTAAAGGGGGAGATATGTAGTGGACTGATGAAGTGAAAGGAAGAAGAACAAAAAAAAAAAAAAACGAGTAAAAAGGAAGACAAGGTAAGGCTGAAAATAATTTAAGTAGTTTGATACCGCAGAAATGAGAAAGAAGATGGAAGGATGTAAGTGACAGATAAGAAGGATAAAGCGGTACGTTTGAAGTCATCAGGAAGTAAGGATCCCGTGGAGACGGGTAAGTGAGGTTGTTTTATTTATTTATTGATCTTTATAGTGTTAATTTTGTATAAGTAACGTATATTATTGACGTTATAGGCACTAGTATGGGGACGATAAAACCGTCAGTTTGAATCCAGAGAAGGATCCGGGGATGCCTATCCCAACGTCTTGTGCCTGACGGGAGGGACGGTGATCGTTCGGACGTTTTGACCAGGGTTCCAGATTATGATAAAAGAAAGTATTTCCAGTTACTGGTGGGACGAACTGGGCGGCATCTTCTCTTTCGGAGGACGTGGGGCCACGGGAGAAGTAATCTCGGATCATAGATGGAAGGCATTAATAACTGCTAAAGAAAAGTATTACTGTGATACAGTCGTAAGTTGTAAATAGATTTTTAGTTTAATAGGTTAAGCCGACCGGGTCGGTGCTTGAAGTTGGAAAATGCAGGTTATTTTGTTATTAGTAATTATTTTATATATGGCGTTTTATTGAACTGTTTACTGTGTTCTGAGAACTGTGTTATTTATATGGAAATTGTTTTACTTACGTTTAGTGCATATTTTGGAAAAGGTAGTAATCTAATGTTTAATATTTTGAGTTGCCAATTGGTATTTTATATGTCATTTTATTGAATTATTTACTGTACTTGCTAAGCACTGTGTCGTTGATGAATTTGTCGGCTAGTTGAAGAATTGGTTAATGTTTACCTTTATTTAAGTAAGGTCATTGTTGTGAAATATATCTATTATTTTTTAGTACTGATTTTCTAATGAATTGAAGGATTGTTAAAGTAATTACATTTTGATACGTGTATTTGACGGGAGTAAGTTTCAAGAAATTTAGTAATTTAAAATGTTTGTTCTCAATTTATAATGTGTAAGGTATTATTAAAGTTTTATGTAGAAAATCCAGTTCAGCTTCTCATTAGACCTCATCACAGAAGAGAAACATTGATTCTTTTACACTATTTTCTTTGAAAAGTAACTTAACAGAAACGTGGATGGTTGGTCCATTTACACTGGTGGTGCGTAGAGTACGGACGAACCCTTGCTTGTTTTTTATGTGGAGAGAGGGATGAAATTTTTTTTTGGTTATTGCTATTTTTTTTCTTTAATTGATGATTTTTCTTGTGAAGTCTGTTTTACAGACTTAAAGGGGGAGATATGTAGATGAAGAGAAGGGAAGAAGAACAAAAAAATAAAAAAGAACAACCAACCGAGTAAAAAGGAAGACAAGGTAAGGCTGAAAATAATTTAAGTAGTTTGATACCGCAGAAATGAGAAAGAAGATGGAAGGATGTAAGTGACAGATAAGAAGGATAAAGCGGTACGTTTGAAGTCATCAGGAAGTAAGGATCCCGTGGAGACGGGTAAGTGAGGTTGTTTTATTTATTTATTGATCTTTATAGTGTTAATTT
>JABUQX010054853.1:0-28621 GCA_015478945.1 Trachelipus rathkii
ACTGGAAGTTGTAGCAATGAGAGGTCTCTAAGGGAAATTCGGTGGGCTACTTTTGAGTATCGGATGCAATGCTTCACATAACTTAATCCACCTGCTGCACGGACAAACACTTAGTTGGGAGTAGGTAAAGTCCACATTGCTCGATTTTCCTACTGAAGAAGTGGCCCTGATAATTTGGCACTAGACTGGAAAAATTCAATGGGCGAATTCTCCTTTATTGTGCTTCTTCATCTCAGGAACCTAGCATTGTCTTGCTCAGATTTAGGCCTTGCTGAAAAGCTTGAACCTGAGAAATTATGAAATTAATTGTTTGCAGTTTGATTGTATCATTGTATTGTATTATTATATGTAAATGTTTTTTATATAAACAGTAAAGAAAGTATATTATATAAGGTATCATCCCGTATATATTAGGTCAACCGATATATAATATTATATTTATTATATATTATATAAAATATATATTTAGATATATTCATATATTTATATCTATATATTATATATCAAATATAGATTATTGATAATTAAGTTATAAGTAGTTATTAGTATCGGAAAGCAGCTTTATATGACGTTAGTATTTATTTCATGAAATTGTTCGAATAAATTCTATATATAACATATTAGTTGCTAGATAAATTGATAATATGTTTAAAATTAAGAATATTATAATTAGCAAATAATATTTTTATTATAATTTTGTATTTATTTGGTTTTTTTTTTTTTTACCGTTATATCACATAACTAGCTCGATAGGGAGCAAGGATTTACTTTGTCAGATTATAGCTTACATACTCTACAATATACAAATTATATCACTATATGAAATTCATAACGTACGAGTGTAGTACGTAAGTCGCAGAGGCTATTTAAAGTGGGGAGATAAATTTTTGAAGTTAAAGGAACAGAAGATGGTTATGATTCAGCAGAACGAGTGGCAGGAATAGATAGGTGAATGGCACCAGTCTAGAAACTTAGATATTCTAAGAGTTGATATAACATCATAACACAGATTTATGCAGATGATAGGAAACAGTGTACAACTAAATGATGTCGGGGATCAACTCGCATTTGTGCTTGTGCTGTTCTATGCGTTGCTTTGTTAGATGTCGTTTGTAATATGGTGTGTGAGCTTACTGCGGCGTTGTATCATGCTCTTCGTCCGCATGTGATTTTGTGGCTCGTATCGGCTTAACCTCTTATATTTCGATGATAGTTGATACAAGAATGCATCTTTCTAATCTCTATATCGCCGCTAGATAGTGGGCTCAGTGATCAGATAGTACAGGAAGCTTTATGTTTGCAGCCTCTTTTGCTGCGTATGTGTTCTTTCTAATAAGTGGGATATAGCATGCATGACTCTTATCTCGCGCGATATAGCGCAGTACTCCATTACAGAGTGCGAGATTGAGAAACTGTGTACAAATTTACAGAGATGGTAGTGCTAACTAGTTTAGAGGCAAAAGTTCTGCAGGTTTAAACAAGATAACTCCCAGTTTTCTTGAGGCTGCCCTAGCAACCGCTTAATATAGTAAATGTATGTTTGACTTTTGTTATTTTTAGTGTGTGTGTATTATTTTGCTTGCCAGATCGCTCTTATATAAGGTATCAGCGAGGAGAGAGAAGTAGAGCGAAATGCACTTATTTATCTTAAGAAAGGCGCCTGTTCCTCAAAATGAGATAGGTTGTAGGTTGAGCTATTAAATGAATTTATATGTTACTAGGTTTGCGAACGCTACATCCACTCATAGGATAATAGGTCTAAATGAAAGATACTAGGATATGAGAGTTCGAGGGGAAAGATTATAGAGTAGCTGAGTAGGCAATTCTGAGTAACATGAGAGGAGCAGTAAACATGTAACAGTGATTGATAGATCTCTAGGGGATTTACTCAGTCGTCTCTGTTAAATGGCGTGGCCTATTCATGTTGTCGGACCTACTGGGTGTAGATCTGCTGCTGCAAAACGCCGTACAATACCTACAACACAAAGGAAAACACACGAAAATTGAAACACCAGAGACACGTCAAAGAAACATGGAGTAAACCACATTCAATGAACATACGATGCTAAAATACACACTTACGATATATCAGGAGAAAGCGTGATTTTTATGGTAAAAACTACGGACAGTTTCTGTAACTTAAAGTGGACAAGGAGATAGCGAGATGGCTAATTTACATAAGGTGAGTATGTCATTGGAAGAAGATAAGTGATAAAATATATAGCCGAGCGCTATACCGCAGGCGAGATAATAAAATTTTTTGCTCTTGAGAAAAATGCTGAATAATGTATCAAGCGGCAACACATATGTATTTGGAAGAAAACCGCGATTATAGCTGAGGGATTAAATGTATTAATGCAATCTCCCGCGTAAAATCTGAGGTAAAGAAACCATAAATTCTGTTTTTAGACGTTAAAGCGTAGGAAGGAATTTATACCATAATTGCAATAATATGGCAAAGCTAATATATCCAAGAACTAGTGTGTATTGACGTCTTGTAGCTAGCAAGAGAATTGCCGTAACTGGCATAGATAAGAAAAAAAGAGGGAAGGGAGATATACTAGATTGTTCTAGCGAAGATCTTGTTGATGAAGGTGAGAAGGAGTTTATGGTATACAGATCTATAAGCTCTGAATATAGGGTTAGTAGACGTATTAGACGCGTGTGATAGTAAATATAAATATAAATAGGCTAAAGAGTGCAGGGACATCTACTTGGATTATCGGGTAGTGAAGGCTTGGGCTATTAAAAGTGCGCAGTGCATTCGCCTTTGTGGGGAGGTGAGGACAGTGACTAGTCGTTGAAGTACAATAGAGTAAGTCTGAAAAGCCTGGAGAGGAAGGGGAGTCGATTTTCATGAAGACGAAGCTTGTATCACAAAACTACTATGAAACGGACCTATGTTCTGATCAGAAACCTTGCCGAACGGAGACGGACGAGGTCTCTTGGAGTCGGCATATTTAGTTACCACGCGCTCTTGTCTCGAAACTGTGTTATTTTACGCAACATTTGTCTGGGCAGCCCACATCCAAGCACCCCGTATTCAAATAATTCCAGTGCAGAGCAACGGACATATAGGGCAATGAGAGTGAGCATGGTAGGAGGAAGAGGATGCAGTATAAAGTGTATACCTGGAAAGTGCTCTTGAGTTATATCGTCAGAGGAGAGAATAAGGGTGGACGAGATCCTCGAATTAGAGATTGCCTAGTGTCTATTGGGGATTGAGGCATACATGACCATTATCTAATGAATAAGAGGGCTCGAAAGCCTTCTGCAACGTGAAGAGAATGTACTACTAAGAGATTAGTGAGATTTGGATGGCTTTGTTCAGTAGCGCGACCTCCAGAAAGATTATCAAGGAAGAGCTTCAGTCTCGCAGGATAGTCAGCTGTGACTATACGTCGAGAATTCGAATAAAGTACTCATCGTCATATTGGCGACTCGTCTCGATTAGAGTAATCAAAAAAATGACTAACTCGCATTATACTAGCGATAGAGATACGGAAATTTCGGGGTGTTGGAGAATCCGTGAGCAGATTTAAATTCATCTTCATAGAGAAGTAAGGTTTTTTAGCAAATCGCAGATTAATGATCTTCTGCTGAACTAGGTGGGAATAGGAGGAGGGAATGAATGTCAATAAACTGTAATATAATACCATTTTTTTCATTGGTCGGCATCTATAGTTTTCCATTGTTATCCATAATTGAATACTTCCTCGAATCGATAGTTAGTATTAGAGTAAATTTTGTTAAGATGTGCAAAGACTGAGAACAAAATGACTCTTTTGTGATCCGTTTGTGTCTTCTAAATGTATATAAACATATCAAAAAACGGAAGAACAGTCAAATATAAGGGTTCAGTTCTTTAATAAAAAGTATAAGTATGTAGTTGTAGACAATATTGTTTCTGGGTTCTGTTTGCTTATCATGGTCAGGATGAAGAAGTAGAAATTTGATCATAAACTAATTTGGAGAACATTTGGCCCAAGACATAGTGGAGATTATATATTTGTCTCACTAGGCGATCTGTGCTTGAAAAACCTAATAGTTCTATCAAATATTCTTTCTAAGTTTACACATGATTCTAAAAAAGTTACTAAAAGTAACATTGTTATAACAAAAAAAATTCATATTTACATCTAAAGATTATTTAACTGCAGCCTTTGTAACCTCCGAAAGCTAGCAATTCCAATAAATTTTTAATGTGATATATAAATTTATGAAATAATGGATATTCATAATTGGAACGTAGAAAGATAGAAGATAAAATTCGGTATGGAAAAGAGGAGCTGGGAGATCAGAAACAATATAAGATTCTATATTACACTTGACTAGAATGAAGTTCTTGGAGTCAGAGAGTGCGGCTGTAACAGTTTAAACAAATGTGTTACTAGCGTCAGCTAGCTAGCAGATATGTTTTTGATGTGTGAAATGTCTTTCTTGTCTAAAAATAAGGATGATCGGAAAACAATGATCTTAGGGACATCGTTAAGGAAATTTTTTGCTTATGGGTCTCGCAGAGTTTTCCTCATGCGCATTCTAGAACAGCTAATTTGTATACTCGATCTATAAAAATTAGCCCTTGTTCTTTTACCAATAGTCAGCAAGCAATTCGAGTTTGTGGGAGATTAGGTTTAGTAGATTACGGAGACAAGAGATATCATTATTTTATTATTTAAGTATTTTTTTTTTTTTTTTTTTTTTTTTACAGTTTCACCACCACTTCACGGGCAAGCCCTATTCAGGAGGGGAGTGTTACACTCACAAGAATTTCACTAACAATCACCAGAGCGATGAGACACGGAGCTCGGGACTTTATGCCGTCGAGGGAAGATTCAGTTGAAGTATGGAAGAACTAGAAGCGATGGAAGAGGATTCACGAACGCAAGTGGGGAGAGAAGAGTGCAGGCAACCTGTGAGCGAACTGATTGGAGTTGCTCAACATCAACACAACAAGTCATGTCGAACGGACCTTGGCTGCGAGGGCGTCTTAAAGGAGGCGGCACGCAGGTGGAAGCTAACCCTCGCCTCGAGCACTGCCCGCTACGAGGTAACCTATAGAAAGAGGAGTAGAGCCACAAGACATCATGCGCAAAGATAGAGGGTCAAGTGAACTAGAAAGATAATGGAAATTTATAAGTCTTTTAGCCCAAGACTCAACCCTATCAAGAAAGGATGGAACCAGGGCACCCCCTTTCAGATATGAAGAGCAGTACATCGAGGGGTCTGACCATAAAGGGCGGATAACTTGTATAACTTGGAGTAACTGTAAAGAGGAAAAAAAGTCTCTGAATGTCTAAACAGAACTGCCAGTTTTTTCTTTGAGGCCGCCCTAGACCCCGTTGAGGTGTAGTCAAGCACATTTTTATTGTTTTGTTAGGCAGTGTTATATCTGTCAACAGGTAAAAGAATTCGAGCAGCGTCGAAGAGGATGGAAGTGTAGAAAGCGTGTCTCTAGAGAACGGAGGGAGTGTTGTAAGAGTTGGCTTTTTAATGAATTAAATTGCCAAGGGTTTGCCTGTGACGTTGGTTCACTCTTCTCGAAGGCAAGTAAGGCTCTGTCCTCAGGAAATGTACAGATATACCAGATTGAGCAAGATCAGTAGAAATTTTAGGACTACTACGGAAAGAACTTTACGAATTAGAATTTAAATTCCGGCGCGCTCAATAAGTATGCCGTCAAATCATCGTTTCATGCTAGTACAAGTCAACTATAGAAGGATAGAGAAAGTAGTTGAATTTGATGAGTATATCTGAATGTACATGTACGGCGATTCTAGACACTATATTGTTAGAACGTGCATAGTAAGCGCAATATCTTCTTGGAATGCATTTGGTACCATATTGTAGGAGACGTAGCGAGTAGCTTTGTGCCAATCTTGGTCTGCAGGATTTACCATTTTCAAGCTTTCTCCACTCCCATTACGACGAGAAGTATTAATGAAAGGCAGGGAATTCCATCAACCGTATCTATAATTATGCTCGTAGACCAGCACGCCTGAGGAACACCATGATTCATTCGGCGAGGAACCAGGAAAGAAATTGATACCGCTCTCTTTCGGCACATCTCTCGCGACACCAGGTGGTACACCAGATATTCTGCGAAGCACAGATTTCGAATATGAAGATCTGTAAGTACGCATCAAATGTATTAAGCAAGAGAGAGGGGAATCGACCGCTGGATTGTTCGAAGTTAGGCCCGTAGCCATGATGATCGCGTAGCACATACCACGGTGGCACTCTCGTTCTGACTATTTATTCTCGGATATTCATGATTAGTGCTCGGAGAGCACATCCTATTAATCAATAGCTTGGAGTTCCCAAGTTAACGGTCTGCTCTCATTCTATTTACCTTCCCTGTGAACAAGCTGATCCGCGCAGCGAGTGGAAAAAAACACGATTAATCTCTTATTGTCGCCTTATGATTTATTTGGTAATAAGAGATGATCACCAGTCAGACCCGTTCATGGTTCGAGCCGCCTGCTACTACCGATAACTGGGATGAATTTAATTTTCGGGTTAACACGAAGGAAATATGAGATTCCATCGGACGGTAGGGTTGCTGGAAAAATAAGGGAGCATACATTGCTTTTTATTGTGTAATTGATGTGGTTCTTTTTTGCAAATCCTTAAGCAGGGGATTCGGTAGAGAAGTGCAATTACATAAGTAATAACGCTTTCGGTTGTGGCTTTTAGAGACGGGTGTCGGTAGTTGATATTGAGGGATGGATATTTATAGAACGGCTTGCGCTTTTATTTCCGGAATTATAGGTTTTGGCGTATATCTAGTCATTAGGCTGGCAATCTGATTGCCCTTTTATCTCATAATCTAGGTGTTTTGTACAGGTATAAAAGCTGCACGCGAGGTGAGTTCGGAGTAAGACAAGTAAGACGTGTTGATATGATTTGTTCAAAAAAGATAAAATTAGAGCAATGGAAATAAAAGAGTAACAATTAAGCATCCGCTCTAGAAGATGGATTCACGTTGAACTCGAGACATATCTCTCACTCCGTGTAGGCGGGTACTGGAAGTGTACAGGGGATGCAATGTTGTAGTCGACACGCAGATGGCACAGCGAGAATGTCACTATAAGCGCTTGGTTCCTGTTCATTAGTATAGCTGCCGCAGATTTTCTCGTTCATAATCCGGTTTCTATGGCGTCTGTTGGTTTCCCAGGGGCCGCAGTTGGCACCGAGTCGAGAATGAAGATTAAAGCGAGCTTGGTAAACAAAGTGTCAAAAAAACAAGAAGGAGAAACACCTGAAAGATTTATGAAGAGCAGAGATCCGGTAAACAAAGTGGGTTCAAAGCACAAAGTGTCAGGGCAACAAGAAGGAATTTTGAATTTATCGCTTTGTAAGAGAAATGGTTTCTCCATTTTGAGCGAACGTGTAAGTAAAGGTTGTGTTTGTCGCTGTGAACGGGAAGATATTGTGGGGACATTTGTGTTGTCCTTAATGTGCTATATCGAGCGAAAATCAATTTATTTTGAGTGCTTAAGGTGGGTTAGAACGATTTATCAAAAGCTGTGTCTTAGCAGATATTTTTTTCTGACTTTCTTATAGTCTTTGCTGGAAAAATTGCTTTTATACTTATATTTTGCGACATTTTCTGCTCTCTTTACCAAAATGCGTATTTTCATCACATAATTTGTGCTAATTCTGTAAACTAATATTTTTCTGTATTAAAAGATTTAACTATTATTTATGTCGGAAATAAAAAACAACGAAGACCATCAACAATTTGGCAGTTTTTCTTCTTTATTTACTTTGTTTGTTTTTTTTTTTAGTTTTTAAATAAAATGAGAAATGAAATCAACATTTTTATATTGCCCTATATAAACTGGTCGGCGTTGTGATGAGGCAATTTTTCACACAGTGAAATAGTAAAATCTTCATTCTTCTAGTTTTAATGTTTTTCTTTATATATATATGATATATGTTAAGTATATAGACCATATAACCCCCATATATATTAGTGTTATCTAGTAGATATATCTATATATGATATCTCAATATATAGTAGATTTAAATGTATTAAATATATAAATAATCTAAGGTAGGGTTTTCACCTTGAGGGAAGGGAGGGTTTGAGAGAGAGAACGAGAGAGAGAGAGAGAGAAGTGAGGTAGATAGATGGAGAGAGATCATGTAATTAATCAAATGACATGCATCTGAGTCTTAATAAGTTGTAGAGTATACTATTACTTCAAGCTCAAGGTTCACTTTATCATTTGTGTCATTACACACCTCTTTTCTCACTTTCAGACAAACTTAAGAGACTTTATATCTCTTTGCGTGAGTAAAAGAAAATCCCAGCTGCGTATGCTTGCGTTGTAGAAGATACTAAGTGATGCCAGATGATGTCTGGTTGGTCTACCACACTACCGCCTTATTCACTTGCTGGATCACATGAATGGCATGCTCGTAGAAGATCGTGATTCGCTGTAGACCGTCTTTCGATCTTTCGGCTAATTATAAATCGTTATGGGTCGATGGAATAGTCAAAGAAAAAAAGATGGGGAGTAGATGAAGAGGTGATGATAGTATGGTATAAAGGATAAATTTGATTTGTTTGTGTGACTGAAACAAAGTTACGAGCGTGTGAAAATGAGTGGTTGTAGTTGTAAATTGTATGCTGAAAAGATGAGAGAGGAAGATAGGAGAGTTCGATTTGATGAGTACTGTGGCAATGAGACTATGGTGAGATTTTGTTTATGTAGTACTTGAATTTCTAATGTGTATTTACGGATTTAAAAAGTTTGTAAAAGGTCAAGGCATCGTTGTGTTGTAAATCTAGTCAGAAAGCGAGGGTAGGATGCTGCGGAGAGGTGCGATTTTCTGGGATGTAAATCTGGAGATGTCTTTTGGATGGGGTAGTAGAAGCCAATAGTATGAATTGTGCTGGAGTGAACAAAGTTTAGATTAGAGTAAAGAAAGTGATGCAATAACAAGGTTGCTATGGTACGTGGAACTAATTAGAATGCAGAGGTCATTGAGATTATTCTGTGAAGAGAAGGGTATTGTGTGTAGTAATTACTTATCTTATAACAAAGGATCATAATTTCATCATTAGTTTAGAGTTGGATCTGTCGATATGATATCGGAAGTGACGATATATTGATTTGGTTGTGAAGAGGATTTATGTAAGTAGTGAGATATTAAAATCCGAGAGAGAATTTAATGGGAGTATGAGATAGGGATATATTGATTATAATCAATAGTATTTATGTATATGAAATATAAACTGGGATTGGTGGAAAGGAGTGATACTTACGTGAAAAAGTGAGAAACAATTAAGAGAGCATAGTGACAGTAATGAGAAAGATTTTAGGAGAGCTTGCATAAATCATTAAATTGAAAAAAGATTAACTGAACAAATCTTGGAAAGCAGATTGAAGGCGCGTTGTTAATATTCGCAGAGAAGTATGGTTTATGTGACTAAAGATGAAGTTTGAAAATGTTAACGAATGAGTGTGAGTAAGAGGTGATCCAAGGTTAATATAACACAGGCGTGCTTGAAAATTTTCGTTATTAGTTTATTAATATATTATATAAATATAATATATATTATTATAATATTATAACTAATTATAATTAATATTTAATAATACATAAATTATTAATATATTAATATCTATATTATAACTTTACATCACTTATATTAATATATAATTTATAAATATATATTATTTTACATTATTATATTATATAATATTATTAAATATATATATATATATAATAATTATTATAATATTAATAAATATTTAATATTATACTATTATATTATAGTAATATAATATAGTATTATATATTAATTATGATATATATATTAATATATCTTATATTATATATATTATATTTAGTTATATATATATAAGTATAGTATAAATAGTATTTACTATAAATTATATATTGTTGTATTATATTTATAGTATAAGAAAAATTTATTAATATTTTTGTATATTCGAATTATATAAGTATTAATATATAGAGTAATTATATATATTAATAGTTTATATATATTATATAAATATAATTATATATTATTAAATTATATATATATTATATATATACAGGTTTTTAAAGCGCGAATTATAATATAATATATATATATAATATATTAATATTTAATATATATATAAATTATAATATTTTATAATATATATATATAGTATATATATATATAATTATATATTATGTTATATATTAATATATATATATATTATAATATATTATATGATTATAGTACTTATAATAAATATTAATTTCATACCGGCTTTTGTGACAGGGTCGAGTCAAAGCCAAAGATCTTATGAAATCGTCGATCTTCTCATTTCACTTGATACCACTATTCTTGCGGCGCGATGTGGGGCTTATATCTCTTTCTAATAGGTACTATAGCAAGCGAGATGCCTAATAGTGTAACTTGTAAACTCGCGTACCACTAATCCATATAGGCGCCGCGTAGCACAGGGGTGCTAGTGTCCTTGCGCATTGAATGTTGGTTGTAGTGGCTATCGTAACTCCAGGAACTAGTACGCTCTGCAGTGGCTGCTTCTTTTCCTTAACTTCTATATCTTGGAATTCTATATTCATCTTCTGTTTCCTGCTAAATTTATTTCTGTTCTTCATTTATTATATATATAACTCAAAGCTGCGATGGTGCTCATCTGCCGTAAGTTTGCGTTAGTTTGTGGAGTCTTCTGAACGTTTACACCCCTCCTTGAAATAGGGCTCTGCCTTGGAGTGTGTGACAACTATAATATATATATAATATATATATATATATAATATCAATTTATATATATATATAAATTATATATATATTAAATATATATAATTAATATATTACATTATTATATATTATATAATATAATAATATTATTATAGTTATTATACTATTTATTATTATATTATATATATAAGTAAATTATTTATTATATATATATAATATATATTTATAAAATATATATTTATAATAATATTAAATTAAATATTAATATATATTATTTATATCAGTTAAGGCTGGCTTTTAGGAAGGCAGATGAGATATGCACTGCATACTTGTCTCTTAAGTGAGGCAATAAGTATTTAAAGATACATTATATATATATATTTATTTATTTTATAATAATATATATATTATAATAATATCTATGTTTTCTATAAATTATATATATGCTATATATATATACTAAGTCTCTTCTAAACTGATAAAGGAATAGACATAGACCAACGTAAATTTATCCCATATGCATAACAAATACATAATAACACATGATAAAGAGTGACCGGTGAAATTAAAGATAAGAAAGTAAATATAAATATAACGGTATATATATATTGATTATAACTAAAGTATGATTTGAGATAGCAATTAATATTATATAATATATATATATATATATATTATATATATATGTATAATATTATTAATATATATAATTATGATATATTATTTCGTTCGAATCATAGCTTAAAATCGCATTCAATTTCTACTGCGAGATTTCTTTTTTTAATAGTTAGAAATTGTGGCAATTACTTACTTCTCTGAGTCAAAAAATTAAGTTTTCTTATTCTCTAAGCTGCACTTGATGATGCTGAACGACTTCAGTGCAAGTCATTTTTTATAAAATAATCCCATCCTTAAATTGCATAGCAGATAATAAAGATAATTTTCTTATAAATAATTAGTAGATAATTTCAACTAATCTAGTATTTAATTTTTGACTGCTTAACTTTGAATACATTCTTTATCGACTTACTTTAATATTCACAGTATCATTTGAATATATCATTGCTCAAACGCAAGTTGAGAAAACGCGATTGAGTCAGACTCTTATATCCTCGGTACTTTGTAAGCTATGCCTCTGCAGCAGTAGCTCCATTCTCTATAGTTTACTTAATTGGAATCGATTTTGTGTGGAGTTTGAAGTTAGTAAATAAAACGCTTTTAATATTTAATATTTTATTTTTTTTTTTTGTTTTATTCTATTAAATATTATTACTGATTTTGTGTAGTTTTTAATAATTTTGTAGGACGTTAAATTTTGACATGTTGAGCGTATTGAATTCGGATTCAATTTAAGTTTCATTAAAAATTACTAAAATATTCTTTATTCGCGTATGTAGCTATTGAAGATTCAAATTTTTAGAAAATGTGAATACAGTGAGTGATATGATAAAGACCATTCATTTCATATTTGCATGTTCGCTAAAATATAACTATATACTATTATAAATCTAGATTAACGTATAGTAATAGTTGATATTAGTATTAGCGACTTATAATAATATTTGTATATTATATAATAATATCTTTGTTTTATAACTATTTTTAGTATCATATATATTTTTCACAATTTTTGCAACAAATATTAATATAATGTAGAAACAATACAGAACGGGCACCTACGATATATATTAATACATTATATTATCAATTCTATAATATTCTTTAGTATTATCTGACAAAATATACTGGAATATGGATAAGTTTATTATAATTATGTCTAGTATTATATTGTTAGTATGATTAAATATTATATAACCTATAATAAATATTATATAATTACGATATATATAATATATATATTATTAAACGTATAATCATTAGTATATTATATATTAATATTATAAGATAAAGTAGTAAGAGAATTTGCAATAGATAGATGAATCGGGAGGGTTTGTTTTTTATCATTAATATAGAAAGAGATATGTTGAAAAGAGTTGGCGACAATTCGAAATATGCATACATCATCTGCGTAAAGAAGTAGATGTAGTGATGTTGTGTGAGTGACAGCCAAAAAGAAGATCACAGAATGGGTAATTTATGGCAGTGAGGAGGTTAATGGGTAGAGTAGAGAAAGTTTGAAGAATGGTAAACTTCTTTCAGGCATAATAGAATTCACTGGTGTAATTATCAAGAAATTGAGAGATTGGAGTGATTAAAAGTGGCAACAAAGCGTTTATAGAGAGTAATATGTTCTGAAGGATTGTAAGGAGAGAAGTACATACCTCTTAATATTAAGGGTGGGGGATAGAGGGAACTGTAGAATTATATAATAGGATATTAGTTATTCAGTATTAAAATGTGAAAGAATATGCTGTATATTGGTACGATAGGAGTACTCGAATGTGACTGAAGAACATATGGTGAAAACGAATGCGTTTAGGATGTGGTAGAGGGATGTGTGGAATCAAATCTTTACATTGAATGAAAGGGAGGAAGAATAAATTGCATTTAGGTTTATGGACTTGCAAAAGTTTTTGACAATGACAATAAAAATTCTCTGTGGCAGGTGTTAGTTGATATATGGGTGTTGGTGGTAGGTTCTTAATGGAATCAAAGTAAGTTGCAATTAGTTAAGTGTATTGTGTTTTAGACAAAACGCGTGAAAGTGATTGTTAATATTAATGTGGAAATACATGTACAGAATCTGGAATATTGAATTCGCTATATTGAGGGGTTTATGTAGTAATTAGAGGTATGGGGTGGCACAGGTGTAACATGTTGGATGTGCTGATAACATCGTAAGAAATAGAGGTGCTCTGCTATTGATACGGATTGATTTGTTGTGTGCAAATCAAAGAGAGTCTGAGAGGATTAGTAGAGTGTTTGAAAACTTACATGAGGATGAATGATAACAAATGTAAATAGAAGCAAAGATATATAGTTAGGAGATATCAGGTTTGAGTATGTCTGACATGAAGTAGATTGGATTCACTTTAAGAAGTACGAGTTAGAAATAGGGTTGGCTTGCCTCCCTTTTGGAAGGGCGAATGATAAATAGGGTGGGCTTGCCTCCCTTTGGGTTTTGGAAGGGTGAATAAGAAATAAGGTTAGCTTGATTCCCTTTTAGAAGAACAAATGAGAAATAGGAAAGGCTTCCTTCCCTTTCGGAAGGGCAAATAAGAAATTGGGTAGGCTTGTCTCCCTTCTGGAGTGGCGAATCAGAAATAGGGAAGACTTGATTCCCTTTTGGAAAGGTGGATGAGAAATAGAGTAGATTGCCTCCTTTTTGGAAGGGTGAATCAGAAATAGGGTAGGGTTGCCTCCCTTTTAGAAGTGAGAATGAGAAAAAGATAGGTTTGCCTGCCTTTTGGAATGGCGAATGAGAGACATTTCAGAATTTTATGGACCCTCATTATGAAATAAGGAACACACCTCTCTCTTTATTCATTCATATATTAGCCCTTAGCATTGGCTAAAATTACTTACTCTCCACTCTCCGAACATCTAGAGCTTGTTGAGGAAACAGGCCATTATGGTATTTTCCCTTGCTCAAGTTTACTTAATTCTGTTGGGGTAAACACTTTCCAAAATTTCATAATGAAAACTGACCGACTGATAATATCGTCATCTGATGATGTCTCTATACGTTTATTTTTCTTGTTGATAGTTTTCAATCATTTTTGCACTGCATCTTTTGATAATGCATGTTTTTCTTCATCATTACTGGACTGTATAAGGAAATTCCTTCAGTGAATCTGTTATTGATTTACTTGGTAGAAGGTGTCTGTTTCTGTTATATTTTCATTTTTTTCCTTTTAATTAGGTTAAACATTGGCTTAATTAAATTTAGACTGACGGATGAAGTTTCCTATGCAAGTTTACTCTAAGCTTAGTGGATATAGAACAATTTTGATTAAACTTTTCCACCATAACTTTAATTGTGGATCATCATTTGAATCTATAATCGTATTTTTCTTGGTGATAGTTTTCAATCATTTTGCACTACATCTTTGGTGTAATGCGTTTATCTGTGTGGTGTTCTTCATCACCGATTGGAGCCGAGTGGAAGTTCTCCAGTGCAATGTCCGCCACGAGTTACTTGTGGCCGGTGCCGGCTCTGTAGATTTTGTTTGGGGTTTTTTTTTCCTTTTAAATGGGTGTGCGAATTAATAGACTGTTCGGATTGACATTTTTCAACTACACACAAAGCTAACGATGTTAACTTGTTCTAATATTCGTACAAAAACTTGCTTAGTTTATAACGAGAATCTAATGTAAGTTGCAATAATTTGAAGGTCATTAAATCCACAGAACCAAAGCGTTTCTACTCTAGTTAATTACATCTTTCATTCTTTTTTTTAAACCGTCATCATTTTCATTTGAAGATTGGTTCAAAATGCTTCCGTTAGCCTGCCAGTTGAAGAATTAATGGTATTACATTTGCGTTTAACTCTGTAGAGGTTCCGATTTTTTTTGGTATCTTTTTTCAAACATTCCAATCAGCTTTCTGCAGTTGTTCAAACTGATGTTACATTTTTCGATCATATTAATAAGATGTTAAAATCTTGCGCAATACGAACTAGTTTTCGAATAACCTGGCCGCTACGAAGCAAGAAGTTCTTCTTTCCATCATATGATTCATCGTATGACATGTACTATTCCAGCGGGTTGAGAATGTCTTTGATAACATTAAGATAATTGGAATATCAAAGCCGTTTTAGAATTTTGCCTTCAACTCATTTTACATTTTCATTTTCTTTTTCAGAATTCATCTTAAGTATTTTTATTAGTATAATTCTTTATCAAATCTACGACATATAAACATCCGCAGCCGGCATTCGCGGGCACCCAAGGCCCTGCGGAATGCGGACTTTATAAATGTTATGCAGGAAATGCTCTCGCAGATGCGCGTATGTTACCTTGTCTAAAATCACTTATAATACCTTAAAATATATAAATGATAATATTAATATATATATTTATAGTATAGTATATATGGATATATAATATTATATTATAATATAAATATTAATATTTATCTATTATAATATTATAATATATATTACCTTGTAATAATAATAAAAGATATATAATATGCAAGAGAATATAATAATTAAAGATTTAACCAACCGTTACAATATTATATATGTGATACATATGTAAGAGAAATGAGAGAGAGATCAAATTACGAAGTTCATAATTAATGATTTTATTAGAATAGAGGTCTATTTTAGTTTCGAGAATAATGCGGAAAATACAAAGAGTAATTAAGATCGATGCAGTGAAATAAAGTGAGTGCAGGTGGGTTTTCAAGAGAAATGGATATCCAGAGATGATGTAAAGAATGATAGGAAATTTCATTATCCGAGCAACTGAGCGTAAGTTGATGATTATTCGAAGAGACGGAGATCTGTATTGATGTGATCGGATAGTGGATGAGATAGTATATCTGTGACGATTGGACGACTGAAAGAGATAGGTTCCTCATGGTCAACCCTCATAAAAATAGTAATTTGAAAGTGGAATAGATATTTTTTTAATTAATGAGATATAAATGTATAGTAATAGATAGTGTAATAAATTATAATCTTAATAAAATAAAGCAAAACAAAAATATGGGCCTAACTAAACTGTCCCAGTCAACCGATAATAAATATATAATAATATTAAGAATTAAAATATAATTATATAAAAACCGATATGTAATCTGAGACATCCTCTTTAGTAATGTCCTTATGTTCTCAATTCCATATAATAATAATTAATAATGATGGAGAGGAATTAATAAATTAATGTAAGCCGGCAGGTTGTTCGGCTCTTCGGTTCTTTAGGTGAAATTAACTCCCTCAGTTCAATCTTCATAATAAATAAATAAAAAATAGAAAGATTTAATTAAATATCTTTAAGAGTTGCAGGCATTTGGGCATATTTATAGTACTATTGCTCAATCTAAACCGAATAAATAATTTATAATAAATAGGAATTAAAAAATAATAATTATTGAGAAGAGAGGCCACATTACTATATTAACCCTCTAGCCTTAGCAATGGCGGTAACTGAAGTGTCTCTCAGTGTTTTGCGCTCCCCCCGGCGAGTTATTTGTGTGACGCCCCCCCTTTAGTCATTGGCATGGAGTTTTGGAAATCTTTAGTAGTGGTATTAGTGTTACTGTTTTTTGTCGTGAGTCTTAAAGTTTGATTACATACAAAAAAGTTTTTCTTTTAGCTCATATCAAAGAAGAAAATCACGCTTTTTCACGCATTACCAATAGAACGGTCTCAGAATGTATTTGTATAATTACGAATGGAATTAAAGAATAAGTTTAGTAGGTTTTATATGTATTTATTTTATAGTATTTATTTTTTATCTATTTGATCGTTATTGTAATACTATTTTATTACCTCTATGAGTACTTAGGTTATCAAATATATCTATATATTTTAGAGATAATTATTATAATTGACAAAATGAAATGAGGATTTTTATATATATATATGGATATATATATATATTATATATATTATAAATTATTATGATATTTACTAGTATTAGATATAGATAATGATAATATAAAAGAGATGCGCAGTTTTAAAATGAGACTTTAACATTAGTGTATGGTAAAAGTTAAAATTAAAAATCCTAATACTTAATTTTAACTGCCCTGGGTCATTACTTTTTAACTTGGACATTAATAGTCTTCTAAATGCTCAATTATATTCCCCTTTCGTTCTTTGGCATCACAAAACTGTTCGCATCTAATTTTTCCAAGTCCTCCAGAGTGCGGCGTAAGCATATCCGATCATACTCAATGCTAATTTACAGCCAATTTCATAATTAACCTTTACTAGTGCGTCTATCTGTGTACTTCACAAATAACTTGTTTAATTAGGTTTGTAATTCCTAAGTAAAAAAATCTCTTCAGCGAGATGAATGAAGTTACGTGCTCGAGTTCAGAAACATTATAATAGACTGTACTACACGTACCACACCGTCTGGAATACTACAAGACAAAAAATATTATTTTCAATATCATATCAAATCATCAGCTTCTTTCCTTAATTGAATCATTTTTTTCTTTTCTTATTTCACTTGCTCACAAACATTCCATAATAGCAGATCAATTTCCGCTGTAAATAGAAGAACTTATTCACGTCGCGCATTCATATTTTGTTATAAGAACTTCGTCAGCAGAGGACTCCCATCGATAGAGTATGGAGCATCTTTATATTCTGTTTGTTTTGTAAAGGGCTTTTGTTAAGGTGCCTCCAAAAAAGGCAAAAGACACTTCTGTATTCACACTTCCTCATACTCTCCTCTGGCGTATCTCCGATTTTTCACTTAAGGCCTTATTATAGATATATCAAATTGACTCCTGGTAAAAATCCCTCACCCTGAAATTGTGTGAGCAAGGGATCAATGAAGTCAACATACTTAGAAATGCCCATTCAAGTATAGCTTTTTCACTGGTGCTTATTGCGTAAATTAGTAGGCTACTATGAGATCTCAATTTGCCAGCTTGCTGTGGCATATTTTCCTTAATAGGCCCTTCACCAGGCTTGTATAAACTTTTCCTCCGCAACTTGGAGTTTAGTTTGGTTAGAGACACACTCTTTCTATATGATGTAGAAATTGAGGAAGCTTTCAGTCTCATATTATAATATCAGTGTGGGCGTGTAGGGCCAGGGGGGGTCTCGAGTTGGGGCTGTGCTAGCTTCCTGCCTCCCCCTTTAAATTATCGAACGGCATTTTTTCAGCACAAAACAAACTACAAATTATATAGGTAATAATATATAGTATTATATATATAATTATTTTATATTATATATATATATATATACATATTATGTATTTATATATAGTATTATTTATATTATTATATATAATATTATGATTATTTATATTATAGATATTGAAATATATAATATGTTGATAATATTTATATAAATAATTATATTATATATATATAATATATATTTATATAAAATTAATATTTATAGCTTTTCTATTCAGAAAATATAATCAGAAAGTGCAATAGTCAATTACAAATAACTGGGGACACTTCAAAATAAATAAGAAAAATGTGAAGAAAATAATTAGAAAAACTATTTATGTTACCAATAAGATTGAATTAAACTATTACGTTTGTATGGGCTCTAAGCAAGTGTATTCTTTTGCATAAGGGGCCGTTAGCATGAGTTGACTACTGGATGTCGTTATTTGTGAGATATTATCAATTCCAGTATCTTGTAAAATAGATCTTATGGAAATTTTCAGTGTGTAGATTGGACCTCTTTTGGAATCAGTCCAGCTGCTGTTCAGGGGCATTTTATGATGATACCACTATACTTCATATCGTCTCATAAAAATTCAATTGTTTTATACATGAGTGCCGTAATTAGTGATAACAGTGTTATAATGAAATATTACTATTCATATTTAGTCTAGTCATTGGTATTCTCATATGGAACAAATCGTATATGTAAGAAATGTTAAGAAAATTATTTTTTTTATATTTTACTATTTTACAGTTATTTAGCTACTGTTCTAATGAACCATATGGAATTTTCCTCCATTTAACATGAACAGTTTCTTCACTTCCTGTGTTCTACGTTACGCGTCACTTGGTCTGTGGCTATCTCTAGTTATTGGATGTGATACTCTTATGTTACTTTTAAGAGCAGGATTCTTTATCATTTGTGTTCCGGTTGATATGAATATACTCAGGAATAAGCCAATTGCAAATGTAATTAATTTTGGAGTAGTATCTAGGTCTATTCCTTGGATTATAAATCTCGAATAAATTTTAATAGATGAGTGCCTTATAAGGAAATGAAGGAGCCTCTTCCATGAGAAGTGGCGATATTCGTAAGAGTTTGTTAATTCTGTCTCATTCGGAATGCAGTATTTTCTAAGCTACTATACACACAATTGTATTAGTAGCAACATTGTGTTTAAAATCTATGCTCTCAGACTTTCTTATAAAAATTCAGTGAAATTCGAAAACGTCTTAGGTATTCATTTCTCTTAAATATTGCACGTTTTTTTTCTGATCTGATAGTTCCGATAAAGCGCACAAAACTTTCTGGTGAAGATAAAATATAAATAGGGTAGTTTCTAGTAACCAAATAAAATGAGGAATCTAGAAAGATGTGCGAATTGATGAACCAGATGGTGTTGCAACGGTGCTCAGAAAGCCGTTGTATTTCCTTTTTTAAATAGAGACTTCTTCAGCCAATCTTAGCGATTCATTTGAAGAAATAATAAGAATAGGCCTGGCTAGTGTAATTACAAAGTAAAAACTACTTCGTTGTGTTTAATAATTTCAATCAGGAATAATTTTGAATTTATAATGATTAACATTATACGTTCAAGTAATTTCCTGGAAGCCTACACCTTTGCAAATATTTCAACTTTTACAGTACTTGTTGTCCATTTCTGCACGATTGTCCATTTGACAATAATAACCTTAGTCTAAAAAAACATTATTCAAGCTTCTCGAAACACCCAAGCACTAGCACAAAAATGCATTGACCACAGAGTTGATAAAAACCATCTGTTTGCTCACAAGCTAATACATACGTGTATTCGCGCGACCCATGCGCTTAGCGTCATTGACATAACAGCATTCCAAAACTCACGATCCAGCTTCGCAGAAATATTTTCGTTGCATAGACTTTCAATTCCGTTTCTCTCTTGCATGACTATTTCTCGTGGTTTGATCTGAGCTGATTCCTCTCGCTATGAAACCACTATCATTCTTCACTTCAGTATATTTACCAGAAAAGTGCAATGTACCGTTATATAGCATTATTGAAAAAAGCATCCTGCTTTCTTATAAAGTACGAAACCTTTTTCAGAACCCTCACGAGGGATACCACTAAAGTGAAAGTAATGGTGTATTGTGGCAAGGCCGTAATATGTCTGTTAGAAAATGAAATAACCAAAAAACTGCTGATACGGTTTGCATGTGGCTATAATGTGACTCCCAAAGAAAAGATGGTTTTCCTAACTCAATTGCTACATCTCTTTCATGATATCTTAGCTAATTATTGCCTATGTATCTACCGCGTAAACAGTTTAGAGAAAAAAATACCTTTTTCGACATTAAGTGAGCGTCTGAAAACCTCTATCGATATATATTTACGCGTAAATAGTGTTTGTGGTAATAAGGATCGACATTTACATGATCTTATGCTTTAACTGTCAATTCCACCCATGAATCTCAGCACATAGATGTCAGTCTAAGTAGCTACAATATATACGATCAGACATCAATCACTTCAAGTCTAAAAAAACGATCAGAGATCAGACCTGCAATTCTATATAGAACAATGATAGATAAAGTTCCAACATTAAAGAACCTATAAAGAATATAAGAATTAATAATATAATTATATATTAATATATTATAATAATTATTAATATTATATTAATGTTATAATATATTATATTAATTAATTATTATATATATATTATTATATATAAATATTATTATATAATATATATATAATATATATATATATTAAATATTATAATTTATATCATAGTTAATTAGTTGTTAATATAATAGGATATCGTTATCCATTCTCTGAACTTTAATTAGATGTTCCAAAGGAAGAGAAAGTGTATTCTTGATCCTCGATCCACAGCCACGTGTCAGCGATATCCTTTTTCGTCCATGACTCCTCCTCTTACCATGCACATTTCTCTCCTTCTCTTTCTAGCTCCCAACATCTCCAATTATTTCCGTGAGCGAGTCACTACTATAGACATCTTTCAAAAGAGAAAGTCCTAATACTTAACGACATCCATGACTCCATTTCTCTTCTTTCTTCTCATAGAGTCATTCCTCCTCTTAGTGGCTCTTATACACTTCCCATTCTTAAAGAGTTGTCATTCCCAATTCTTACACTTTTACACGCTCTATGTCCTACTCATCAATACTCTCTCCAGTCTACTGCCATGTATGTCCCACCATCTCATACTCCCTACTCGCACCACATGATACCCTTATTCTGTCATGCTAATCCAAGTTCTTTCTAATCAACTCCGCAATAAATATCTGTCTTGCAATTTATATTACTTCTCATAACTCCTATAAAATTCTCTTTGTCCATCTCTCCTACTCTTCCTCAATACTATTAAAGTATTTTAATTACCCTCATCTCCGTCCACGCTGTGTTGTTTAATGAATCTTATCTCATAGCTCTACTGTCATCGTGAGTTGTGTTTTGTCCGCGCATGTTTCGCGCTGAGTCCGTGTGACATAACTCCAGCAATATTGTGCTCTCCGTCGTCACGTGTATTACTTAACAAATCTCATTTTTTTTAACTTTTTTACTTCTCTCGGACGTCGTCTGAGTCTCTCTCCACTTAGTTGCGCGTTATCGGGTTATTGACGACTATGCATCCCTTTTACCAGTCTGCTAAGTGACTGTTGATCTTTTATACTATTCTATAATACTCTCTTGCGGTAAGGTGCTCCTCCTCTCTCTCAACATCTCACGGTCCTCGCTTCTGTATATAACATTCTCCGAATATTTTTGCATAGTGTATTGTAACCGCCTATAACATATTCACTCTCATATAACTTCATTCACTCAATTCCTCTCTCATTTGTGCGCACCCTATAATGGGTCTCACCGTTAATATCCCTGTTGCTTCTCTGCTTACGCTTTCTTCTATATCGCAGAACTGCTTTCCACACTGTCTCTCTGCCGAACAACTCTATCTGTATCAACCTCTCTCTCGTGATTATCTCGAATACTCGGGCTCTTTCTCCCTCGAACATGCTCCCCAGTATACGTCAGTTATGGTAATTATGTCTACTCTCTCGTATTGCGCGCTCTCCTATAATTCTCTCCCGTCATCTTCCCTCTTCAACTTTACACTTATCATACCACTGTATAATTTCATGAATATATTATAAGAACGAGGCTTCAGAGTGTGGCGATAATGAACAAACCTCACCCTGTACTTCATTCCTGTTTTACGCAACACTACAACATAACCAAATCGTAGATTTTCGGATTTCTACAGCTCCTTCATGTGTTAATACTAATCGATATTAACAACTACATTTATTCATCTCTACGACATACTTTCTATGCCTTCTTTAAATTCATAACCTCTTCACAATCGCGTTAATTGCCATCATCCCATTTATGATTTTGTGTTTGGACCCAGGTTTTAAAGAGGCCTTGTTATATAAACATTTGAAATATGTATGTTACTCCCTCTGCTTAATTTGAAGTAATTCATTATTTTCTATATTTTTTATTTTCTTATTGACATTGGTTATCACTAATACGCAAAAATATTAACTATATTATTTATAGGAGCATCACGGGTATAGTAAATTATTACCTTAAATATATATATAAAATATATAATATAAATATTATATTATTATAGTGTGAGCAGGGAATTCTGCCGGAGATCTATTAAGATATTATATATTACTAGCTTATATGGAATATATTATATAAATATATACAATATACTAAAAAGCAATAGCAAGCAAAAAGAATCACAACTCTCATTCATGTCCTAATAATATTTATATATATATATATAAACGCTGAAACAAACAGCAACCAAAAATCCTATGATTTTTTGTCCAAACAAAATCGTGGTGGTTGAAAAAAGATGCCCAAGTTGGAGTCTATTCTCCCTCATCTCCTCCTCTTCCGTAGAGAACGCTCAAAGCAAGTACGCCATGTAGACTGTCGTGAGGAAGGTTATCCCTAATATTTAAGTCTATTTCCTATTCGCCAGTCATGACATCTCAAAGGCTAAGGTCCGGTAGTGGTTAAAATGTAATTAGATATAGTTAGTGTTAGACTGTGTTATGTAGATAGGTTTGTGCTTATAACTGGAGCTCCGTGATGTTTGAGTTGCGATGATGTGGTGTTAATTGTTCACGTGGTATTTTCTGGCCTTCTTAAGTATATTCTCTCGTATATTTTGTTTCGACATTTCGATTTTATTTGCTTTAACTCTTTCTATGGATTTATCAGCCCGTGAAGAATTTGGATCCATTCCTTTTAAATAAGATAATGATTATCCGTTTTCATATTTCTTATTTTAAAATCTTGAAGTTATGTTAGATAGCAAGAGTTAGTTTTTTTTAAGTATTGTTTCTTATATACGTTAGACCTTTAGCATAGCTACCTAGGGTCACCTACTTTTTTCTTCAGTTCTTTCTTTTACCTTGAGCCAGTTCCGGGGGTTGCTAATTCTTCAAAATTCTCCAACACTGTCTATGTTTCGAAGAGATCTTCAAGTATTGGCAATTATATTTAATTTTATTTATCATAAAACTCATTTTTACCCTGCGTTTTGATATAATCCTGCGTCCAACCGTTCGTGTTTTTCGTAGAATTTGTGATGCGTGACGAGTCACCGAAGGGTTGGTGGAAAACTTGAATTAAATTTTCATATTTACATGAATGTATTGTCCATAAAATCAATGTAAAACCTTTTAAAAAATGATTTACAGTTTTTTGAATTTGAATAATTTTATAGTCCTGGTTTTGTTTTAGTGTGTATTTTATTGCTTGCTTTCGTTCTGTGTTTCTGTTGGGGGTTGGGGGGTGTGGGGTTGGGTGCGTTTGTGTTCCGTTTGTAATTGGCAGATTCGCTAGGCACGCGCCTCTTCATTATAGATCTCCTACAACATCCCGCCGCTTTACTTCTATAATCTTTTGGCGACAATCTCGTAGGATAAATACCACACGTCACTCTCCAACCTCTAACCCCTAATCCCTTTTTGCCTCTCTCGTTGAACCACTAGAACAAAATGGCAAGAATTTTATCTCTACTCGCGTTAAATGTATTCCAAACTATATACTCATTTCTATTATCCGTTTCTAAAGTGGTTAGAGTACCCGTGTACTCCTATGTAAAACCCATAAACACTCCTGTTAAACACACTCGAGGGAATCTTCTTATCTCCTATACTTGGGGATGTCTGTGGCGTTAAGGATCTTCTTGCGCTGTTTCTTACTACAATAATCTTGATGCTTTTCTGGCTAGCATTCTTTCCTAACTAGAACAGATTTCACGCACTTTTGAATAATCTTTACTATTCTCACTCGAGACTGTTATATTTCTCATTCCAAATACTGGAAGCGGGTCCTCTTCATTCAGTATCGGAACGATTGCCTCTCATATATGTATTATCATATAACCATGGCATTTCTTGCTGAGTGGCGTGCCGCGTTCCTTCTATCCTCATAACGATTTTTAAGTATCGGGAGGGGAGCCGGAAGTCAATTATTATACTAGTCGGAGTGTTCTTGAACCCACAGACTCCCTGTTCGCGGACACCATATCCTCTCATTTCACAGAAACCACCATACAATAATACCAATTTCAGGAAACGCTCATGTGAATTACTATCCCTCGTACTCAACACATCCTCTCCTTCCCTCTTGCACATCACAATATAGATTCCAGAAGCCACTCATCCATCTATCCTCCCTTGTGCGAGCTTTACCTACATCTTAATTCTCAGTCATCTTACTTTACTCGCGCCTTCCTCCACCTCTATCCCTGGCTCAATCGCTGACCACAAGTCCCTCTACCGTGCCATCTCCCTTAATCTCTTCTCTCTACCTACCCTTTCCTGCTCACTATGCACTCGCTCTCTATGTGCTTTTTTCCTTCTGTGCTGTTCCTACTCGTATTTCATTACGAGTTTAGCCGAGATATGTCGGTGTGCATCATTGGAGTGTCCTGCTGTTTCACGCATACATACTTACATTTCTTTGTTGACTCTCTTGGTCTCACAAGAATCTCTCCGTCTTCTACTTTTTCATATTGTCTAGTTCACGCATTTTAGGTTTCTACTACGTCCTCGCCATTCTTTAAAAAGCTCTTCTTTCTTCCCCTTCGCCAACATCTCTCGTTTATTTCCTCCGTGCCAAATATATATACATATATATTATATATATATAAATCCTATATATTTACTATACTATAATTATATACTATCTGCATACTATATATACTATACTACTACTATATATTACTATATATTACTATATATATATATACTTATATATATATATATAATCATACGCTGCGCCGCGCCATGCGCCAACGAATTTCGGCCTATTCGCGTAATCGGCTACGGCGCATGGAACTGCCTTGAGCATCTTGCTGTGATATAGCACCTCAACTAGCTCCGCCGTAATGACCGGTGCGAAGAGAACTCTTATTTCTTTTTGAAATGAGGTCGGGACAAGCCTCAACGATAGAGCCGCACCCCCTTGTTGTATTTCTGTATCCTAAATCGTGCGTTGTCTCTCGTGCGCTCATTTCAGATGCCATATGGGAATTTGTAATCTAGATGATTTTAATTAATATTTGTATATCTCGGCCCTAAATCAGCTGCTCGATTACTGTCGCCTGGAGAGAGCAGAGAAAGAATCTCTCTTTTTCTCTATCGCGCGAAAACACGGGTTTTTTATATTGGTTATGAATTATATATATTTATAACTTTCCGTTAATTTTCATTTCTGCTCAGTGCCATATAGATCGAGTGATAGTGTTGGCAGGGAACTCTGTCTAATGAGAGTCAATCTGGTGCTTCAGTGCACTTCAAACAGTAAGATTTTAGTCCCGCTAAAACTCGTGTGGAATTATACTGCATGTGTCAAAAGCTAAAGCACAAGACTATGACAAGTCTTTGTGCGTGGCCTCTTGCCATAGACAAACCACTGCGTACATTCTATATCATACACGCATAAGATTTTATTTTTCTCTCATATCAGATTTCTCTGGTTGGTGTTATGCCTGATAATTCTTCGTCTCATGTATTAGATCTGGGTATTAAAATATAGGGCTAATTATTTCTTTATCATTTCAAAAAGTATAAGTGTAAGTAATAATTACTCTTATAATTACTAACTTTACTATTTTCTGCTCTCATTTAAAATGCATAAGTCACCTTGAAGCTTATTCTTATAGTCAAATTATCCTACTATATACCTCCTCCTTTACCGTTCTATTAAGGTTATATTAGTTACTATAATAATGATGCCTGTAGTTATTTATAACATTATATAAATTTCAGATATTACTGGGTGCATGGGCTCATTGAAATCATTATAACTGAAACGTATAATAGAGTAAGTGACGGTGGACTCATACTCCTGTAATATGGTCAATTATACCTCTCCCGTAGTTTTATAGATTAGTAAGAGTGTATGGCTCTCGTATCTATCCCCGCCCTCGTGAGTCAACTATATTTCTCTATATGTTACTTTCATAAATAATATAATCATAACATTATTACCCTCACATTTGATAGAAGCTATATATATAACTTACTATGTATATCTCAAACTACATAATTCCGTATGAAAAATAAGTGAGTATATAAAGTCATTAAATTATATAGCTCTGTATCCTAATTTCTAAACTAATATATCGTCCATATAGATATTATCAATTATATAATTTGATAATCATATTATCTATTCTAAGATTACTTTAGTATATAACTCTCTCTTTACTTAATAAGTAGTGAGAGTAATATAAAAAAATATAATGTAGTATAATATATATATATATTAAATTTGTATAGTATTTTACTACTATAGTACCCTTACTATGAAATATGATCCAATTGAGCTGAAACTTTGAAAAATCTCATTTATTAGAAAATTATAGTATATTAATAAAGTCTATTTTAAGATTATTAAGTTCTAAATAAAGAAGTATCCTTTTAGGATTCTGAAGTTCTCCGACCTTAATAAATCTATGATATTCAAAGTTGTAGAAGTGTGGGTAATAATAATACAAAAAAATACTTTTGAAGGTGGGGAGATTAATCCACAGTTATTTGAGAGGTAAAAGGAATGTACGAATTAGAGAGACGAAGAATTGAGTGAGGTTATATTACTAATACTTGAAAAGAGAAATAGCACACAGAATTTACAGCCGATACCTCGCCCTTCTTTAACTTTTAGTAGTCTTTAATTAATGGTAAGACATATTGGCATTCTCTACTATAATTAAGAGATGAACGCAGCAAATAGTACTCGCTTTGACATTGAAAGTGATTCCGCAGTTGTTATTTCTAGTGAAATTTCTGCGTCAATTATATCGAAAGGGGCGACCAAATATAAATTCCCACTAAAACTAACTATTACGTGATGCTTAAAATATAGCTATAGCAGGATCTTAACGTACCTATATCCTTAAAATAAAGAAACTCATCATATTTCACTCTACTAAATAAGAATCACAATCGTAGCTAACCCTTTATGAGTGAGAAATTATATATGTGAAAGTATATAATAGTTTTATATCCTCCCACTGAAGATTGCAATGAAAACCAGTGCAATTAAAAAGTAATTAAAAAGTTTTACCAAATCAGATAAAAAGTTCCCTGCGAAGGAATCTCTTGACACTTGAAGACAGCCTAGCTCTAAGAGGTTCTTTCTTGACTGAAATGAGCGGAGCCAATGTTGATTCTGTTAGAGAGTCAAGTGAGGTGAATTTATACCTGAAAGGTGAGTGCTACAACACAATTAGCCAGCTATCACTATTACTTTTGAATTAACTGAATTTGGATTTGAGATTATCAACTTGATCTGTATTTTCAATGTTTTGACCATCTGAATGGAGAGATCACTGCTTGCTTCCGCATCAGTTTCTCCACTGGAGACAGACCGTGCGAAAGATAACTCCAACGGGTACGAAGATGACAAATAGAATAGCTGACCAGTTTTGATTCATCTCCTTTATTACAATAACACACTCCTGATCCCTAAATCGTCATCCACCAACAATACTTTCCCAGGACTCTTACCCAAAAAACCGAAGCGGTCTAACGGTTTATATTCAGGTGTGTGCGTTATCAGCAGAATT
>JABUQX010054854.1:20000-22500 GCA_015478945.1 Trachelipus rathkii
CATAAAGCGGTAAACATCTATATATAGTAGTTTTTTAAATGATTAAATCTGACTAAATTATAGAATAAATATAATATAATAATAATACTCAGCAATCAATAATATAATAATAATAATATCAATAATATATATATATAATAAAATAATAAATAATCAATAATAGATTAATAGATCATAATAATAAATATCAGTTAATGACTCGACTACATAATGATAAAAAAAATACCTCAAACAATAAAAAAATAATAAATAATAATAATAATAATAATAATAATAACTAACTCAATAACTAAATACACATGCATATTTTAATCAATAATAATACAGATAACTAATAAATCAATATAAACTAATACACACCGATACTAATAATCACCACGACCATAACAAATAAACACAAGACTAATCAATCAATAATAGATAATAATAATAATAATAATAATAATAATAATAATAATAATAACAACACATAATAATAAAATACTATACCACAAACTATAAATCAATATTTATCAATACAATAATAAACTATAAATACATAAATTAATATATCACATATAATAGCTCATCATAATAAATAAAAATCACACATTAATATAATAATATACATAATATAATACTCAATAATCAATAATAATATAATAATAATAATAATAATAATATAAAGAAAGAAGAAAAGAGAAGAAGAAGAAGAAAGAAGAACAGAAGAAGAAGAAGAAGCAAGACAGGAAGAAGAAGAAGAAAGAAGAAGAAGAAAGAAGAAGAAGAAAGAACGAAGAAGAAGAAGAAGAAAGAATATGAAAGAAGAATAAGAAGAGAAATAAGAATACGGAAATAAAAGAAAGAAAAAGAAGAAAAGAAAAAGAAGAAGAACGAAGCAGAAGAAGTAAGAAGACAGCAAAGAAGAACATAAAGCAACTAAGACGAACGACGAAAGACCAGAAAGAAGACTCGCACGAAATATACAGATACCATACAGAAAACCCGACTAGACAAAGAACTTTACACACGCCACCTCAAAGGCCAGTCTGAGCGGAAGACTGAGGTCCACCGGCTAGAACGTTTTTAACTACCTTTAACCTACTCATAACATGGTGAACCCCCCAAAACTGTTAATCTACAAAATATTAATGTAGTCGTGATCGATGATGTTTACCATGGGGCTTAGGATGTTAGTAACTAACCCCACTGCTAAATCAAAACTGTTATCTGACAATTAAGACGATAGGTGTGATCGATGAGGTCACAGGCTTCGAACGTTAGAAAATAACCCTCTAAGTGGTGACATCAAAAATTTGTTAATAACAAAATAATTAGTGATAATGTGATCGATGATCACCCCCGGCTTACAGACGTTAAGAATAACCCTCTAAGACGGTGAACATTCAAAGATGTTATTTACACAATTAGATGATAGTGTGATCAACAGCGAAGCCCACCCCGACTATTAGAGCGTCTAGAACAAGCGGCTAAACATTTGCGTAAAATTTAAACCTCTAAGGGTAACATTAGAAAAACTAGTTATCAATTTAGTTTGGCGCCAAATTCTTTATAGATGTACTTTTAAACAGTATATCAAATGATCTCAATGATTTCGTTCTTAAATCTACACACCCACCTTATGACACTAAAATTCTAATCGTTTTAATAAAGTAAGATTCGGTATAAGTTCACAGACCAATTTCCTTAAAGTGTTTATCTAACTTTTTCTTGAATAAATCGATGTTGCCGCTGTTCACTATTTCTCAATTACATCCACTTCTCAATTACATCGTAAGTGAAGAAATTCTTTGCAATATTGGTTTGAAATCGTTTATGACAAAGTTTATGCCCATTACTTCGTGTCTTCGTGTTACATCGTAAAAATCATATCTAAAGAATTGCCTGTAATCGATATTTTCAAATTTATTTAGTATTTTGAAGACTTCTATTAATTTTCCTTCCATTCTTCTTGTTTCTAAAGAATGTATATATAAATAAAGAAGAAGATGTATATATGAATAAACCTCTCAATTTCTGGTACCCATTAATTTGGTGCCTTCTTTAATCCTATTCCTAATTTTTTCTATGTCCCTTTTTGAGGTAACGGACTCCAAAACTGTACTAAGCGTATTCCAGAGATAGGGTACTAACTAATGTTTTAATAAAGAGGAAGTAATTATATTTTTAGATTTATACTTCGAAGTTTCTGCAATAAATGCCTAGATCTTTATTTCGCTTTCTTAACAAGCTGTCAGCCAATTGTCGATCGCAAAAACTTTAAATCTTGTTATATTAATCTAATATCCGAGATCTTTTCCTCCTCCAATTGACAACGTTTGATAACTGAGTTCCATCGCTACCATCTTTTCTATCTGTATTCACACTAGATTCCTCCCCCCACCCCACTCTTACTCCCCACCTTACATTTTCGGTATCTCTGCACCAATTTCATTGCAATGCTTTTTGACCCATTTAACACATCTTGTGTCAAATCGGCTTTGGAGTAAATTTGATGTCG
>JABUQX010054854.1:32500-46354 GCA_015478945.1 Trachelipus rathkii
ATATATATAATTATTATAAATTGATAAAATAATAATAATTTTTTAATAATAATAAATAATAGATAATAAAAAAAATAACAATAATAATGAAAATAAAATCAATACAAAACAATATCAATAACCTAACAAGCATATAAAATAATAATAATAATAATAATAATAATACATAATAATATAATAATTATAATAATATAATATTAATAATCATAATAATGAGATAATAATAATATAATCATAATAATAATAATCATAATAATAAATAGTAAAATAATATAATAATAATTATGATTATAATTATAATTATACATTGTAAATTATAAATTTATAATTCATAATTATAATAAATGATTGCTCTTATCTTCTCCTAAATGTTCGATTTTAAAAAAATCTCGTCCGTTTTTCTTACGGATAAACTGCAACTGGTAATTTTTGTCGAATTCAAAATTACGCGATTCGAAATCGGATACTCTTCTGTAAAGCATTTTAAGTTTTCTTTTAAAAAATTATATTTGTCGTACGCTTAGTTAGCTCTCGTTGTATTTTTAGGACCTCTACTGATTTTTTTCTTCGACGTAAGAGCTATTTATTGGCAGAAAGTAAATAGCGTTAAGTAATTAAATATTATTAAGTAATTATTAAATAATAAAATTATTGTTATTGTTATAATTATCATTATAATTTTTTCAATAAAAATTTAAATACGATCGATTTTTTCAAGCCGAGGGATACCATCACCCAATACCTCCCCCCTTCCATTCTCCCCCAGAAATATTCCTAAACAAAATGAAAATTCGTTATTAAAATATTTGTTGTTATTGACTTTTTTTAATCATTTAGATAGAATGAATAAAAAATAAAATATAGAAACCCCTAATATTAGCTTACCTATTGTTAAAAAATGCAAAATAATTTGAATAGAGAATTTAAAATAAATAATATAAATTTTTGTAGAATAAACCGAATACGGGTTTGCTCGAAGGCTGGACGATGCTAGGTTCTTTTTTTTTCTTCTATTTCTTCGAGAGCTAACTAACTGTCCAGCAACCCCCAGATATAAAAAAGGGCTAAAATTAGGAAAGCCCGTTCTCCTTTCTCGAGTATGGCGATCAAGGACAATAAGATACCGTAAATGGGAATAGAATTTTAATTAAATAATTAGAATATCACAATCATAAATAAATAAGTAGAAAAAATGTGACCCGAATATAATATTGAATGAAGCGACATTTCTTTTTTAATTTAGCTATCTATCGCGATAAAACGGATTAAAACCGATAATTTAGTAATGTTTCTGGTTCCTCATGATTCTTCTTTTTTTTACTATCATTTTGCATAGATGAAATAGAATAATGAGCAGCGTCAAAATTATAAGGGCTCCCGCAACAGCGAAAGCGTAATTTAGAAAAAAAAAAAAAAAAAAAAAAAAAAAAAAAATTCTCGTAAATCTATCATTAGAGAAGATATACGAGTCCTCTCGAAAGCTGCGATTCATTAAAGTTTTTCAAATTTTTGATCATTTTCCTTTCTGCGAACATTATAGAAGACGCCTCCTTCGAAACAGAACCTCTTTCGCATTAATGCCCTCTTTTTTGTCTTCGTTCGCCGAAATTTTTCTGTTATTTTTATTCTTTCCTTTGCGCGAAGAGCCGTTTTGCCTCTCCCGATCAGCCGGTCAAAGTATAAGTATTTATTAAGCATTCTCAGCCGTGCTTAATTCGCCTAAATCGTATTCGCCCCTTCGCGTAATGAAAAAATGTTGGGTGGCGTGTTTGAAAGCTACCGGACGATGGCCATTTTCTCCAGCCTCAGAGACGGCCCTCCCATTTCCTTCTGTCCATTACTTCCTTTAAATATAACCACCGTAAATATTAGGCAAAGGTCGAACGATTTTCCCTGTTTATAAAAATCCGCAATAATTTCACGGGTAATTTGGAATGTATGCTGGAATTTTTCTGGGGCTCCATGTATTCGAGAAATAAGTACTGGGGCTCGCGGTTCAGTGGATAGTTATTTATACGCACCTCTTCGAAATGTAAAGTCTCGCCTAACTGTTATTTTCCACCGTTCGCCCATAGCCCCGATATAATAACAGAAATACCGTAATCGAGTAGAATGAAGTCCTTTGTTAGATAATATTCTAAGATTACAACTGGTCCTACCAAAATCAGCTTTCGTTAATCGCGCAACTTCGTATAAGGAGTAGACCTTCAGTGCGGTGCGGCATTGTTTTTAGAGATATTATGATCCAGCAACAAATGCATTCGTTGCTTGCAGATTTTCTATCGGCCCGTTCGACATTTGTAATGGGTATAATTTTAATGGCCGACCGAATAGACTTCGCCACGAATCCTGGTTCTTGAAAAACGTGATATATGCAGTTTTCAATGCCCCACGTTTAGCTTGCCAAATAAAAGCTTAAGAATCTTCGTTCTTCATACCTAAAAAATCGATTGCCAGTGTACTATCTGTAAGCCGATGATGGGTGCTTGAATCGCGCTTTCTATCGTCTTACATGAACCGATTAGACCACGAACATGCTGCTTAGCCTGCCCAGCATAAATTAAAACAGCGGAGCCACGAAGACCAAATGTATTGTAGGAACCCTAATGTTTTTCTTCCACTGATCCCTGGAGTTTGAATCTAAACGCTCGGGTGTGGGGTGTGGGTACGGCGGTGGCGACTTGCGCCTTTATATTTAACATGACGCCACCCCCCCCACTCGCTATCGCCGGCTATAGTTATGAAAAATATTTATTTATTTCTGCAAATCATCATTTTCATCCGCTGCTAAATCAATTAGCTAGTTTCAGTTGGTGGATAATGCATAAAAAATTTAACGAAATTATTATTTATTCTCATTTTATTTAAAAATACTATTTTTTTTCATGAAATCCGATGCACCAAAGGTTAGAAAAAACTTCGCCTACAGCTAAAGTTTAACGTTATATTATCTATAAATAGTATGCTATTATATTATATTATATCTTATTATATCTACTATTATAAACATAAAATATTAATATCTTATATGGATATATACAAACACATTCATTTATTATAATATATATATTTGTATATAGATATCTATATATATATTATTATATATATATAATAATTAATATATTAGTAGCCTCTAGCATTTCAACGAAATGTTTCGATGATTTTAAAATATAGACATTTTGATAATCCCGCAGGCGTCCTCTCTTTTTTCTTTGCACCGGTTCACTTTCCAAATAGTATACACAAATAAACGCCTCCTGAAATCGCTAATCAAACTGCTCAATCGAAATCCCGGGGCCGTTAAGATTAGTTTATAATCAAAGTGCCATACCGTTCTTTTTCTTTTCAACCGCCTGAATCAACTTGGTCTTCAATTTTTCAATTTATTGCTCTGATTGTTACGCGTTAGGTTCATTTCACTCAGGTTTAGCTTGCCATTATGGGCAAAATTATCTTCTCACTGGTTTCGTTTGAAACTAAATGTCGTTACCTCGCCTTCGTTGCGTCTGTATAATTGCCCTGCTTTCGTATCTTCAACGTCGTTAGGCCTCACCAAAAAGGGGATAATAGTTTCCGTCACGTAGGAAACGTCCCTCCTACCCTCCACACTCGCGCCTAGTGCGCCGCTAATCTTCGATCGCAGAACTTAAATCTATAAAAAGGCGATATTGTGGAAATTGCTTTTTCCCAATAAAATAAAACCAGCAACAGTAAATGTGCGAGATACTTATACAATTTTATAAAACTAAATTAAGAGATACTTTTTGTCAATATCATTTCAATGCGTGAGATACATGTATTTTTAGTTACTACCTCCGGTGGAAAACAGAACGACGTCAAACAACAGCATCATTATGCAAATAAATATGCAAATATAACATTTTAGGCGGTGTACGAAATATCTCTTGCAGAGATAATCTAGAGCTGAATGTTGCCCCCGGCTCTTAACTATAATAATTGTTGGAAAGGTTGGTTTTAAAGAAATGATCCCTTCGATCTAGGGTTTTCCGGATATCGAGGTGGAATCCTTTCCTCGCGACCACGCAGCATTTTTCGGCCTTTTTAGGACCGAGTGATGGTATAAAATTTCAATAGGTGCCGAAAGAAAGAATTCGCTACAGGCATCCGTTTAAGAAACTGTTAGAATTCTTTTTCCATTAGAGTGTGTCTCGAAGATGAATTTAATTAGGCACCCTTCCTATCTCATTTTGCCGAATCGCGACGCCCCATACGCTTCTCCGGGGCTCGGCAAAATCACGATATGCCCGATGCATCTGCATAGCGCTTGGCCACTTGAACAGATTGCGAACGCCCCTGCTCGTACGCCGCCACTGCCGTGCTATAAAGAATGTCGGTCTGCGATCCACATCCTTCGCCCTCTCGGTATGCGTAGTCGCAAGAAATAATAACGAGCCTAAGGATTTTTATGGCGGCGCACTATATCATCATTCATCATATTTTTTAAATTTTGCCTAAATTTGAAATTAAATTTTTTATACAGTTTTTTTAAAATTTTTTATCCCTAATTTATTATTATTTAATATTATTAGCAAGCCCAAGTGATTATCCGTCGCCTTAGGCTCGTCCAGATATTGCCTTTTGTCATATTTCTTTTATTCAAAGGGCCCTACCCGACGATTTATACTAATATTAAGAAAAAATCTATTATTATATTCATTTTAATTAAACCAATTATAACCAGAATTTTTTTATTTGCTAATATTTACGCACGATCTTTATATTAATAAAAAAGGTTAATAAAATTTTTAAAATAAATAGATTTTTATTTTCTATTCTTTTAATTTTCTTGAGTTGATCATCTAGCTAGCTACGCTAGCTAGCGCCCCGCCTTAACGTGCAGTATTTGGTTAAAAACGGGAGGAAATGAAAATCGCCGTTCCCTCTCCTTTTCCATATAAAACAAGTCGCAGCCACCCCGCGCGTAAATTTGCCTATAAAAGCCACACGCATGATAGCGACTGAAAACTATATAAAATAGCGATCTAATGCTTGTGTTTTCGATTTGATTGATGCAGTCTTTCTTTCTATCGTCCAACTTTTTCCCCCCTAAGACGCTGTTGGGGAAGATGCCATGCGTCTATATTTCGGCCAACCTGCTCATATTACTCCCGAGCCGGCGTTAGTTGTATGCGCATAGTTTGCGTCCTGTGCTCCCGCCGTTCGTGCTCGGACGAGTGATTAAATTCGTTGCACTTTCTTTGACGATGCAAATCGATCCTCTTACCGAACCTAATTTACTTGCTGGTCGCTTCAAGCAGGCGATTCGCTAAAACTAAAGGGCTTCGCTCGATTTCGATCGCTTCTGTCGTCGGTCGGCTCCATCGCGCATATGGATCTCACCCCCGTCTTTCATCCCTGGCGTTGTACTAGCGAGTTAGGCTTTTTTCGAATCCATCTTCCGGCCGAAGAATCCGGCTGATCTATCTTTCAGCCTTCACTCCAAACGTTCGATTGCGCGTAGCCCCGTAACGTGCGAACTCGGCTGACTCCCGCAACGGTCAGGTATCATTATACCCTCATTTTCCACCGACGGTCCTTATTCTTATACGAGACTCTCCGTTGATTCTCCTTGCTTTTCCGGGAAAAAAGCAACCGTCCGATGAGGCTAGCTTCGAGCGTCTATCGTTCGACAGTACGCGACTCTTCTCTTCGTTCAAAGGTGGTAAACTCTTCATTGGCGTTAGTGAGCGCACGACAAAAGCTCGCAAACTGGCTACAATTTTCCGACTAATAAAAAATCTCGCTAGCCCATCGTGAGTAAGCGCGCCAGTAAAACAGGTTTTCTTCTTGAAATCGCTCTACTATATGACTCGCCAATCAAATTTTTTTAAATCGAAAAAGAATTTTATAACTTACATATTATCTTACAATGTGATGATTAATATTCGCAGTTAAAAACTCTATGTAGTTTTGTTTGTGAGAAACATGTACCTCTGGAAAAACAGTAAATTAGTACAATGTTTTATTAAAATCAACTATAGAAGTGCAAACATCTCATATGAAATATTTTTTGAATAACATTTCATCTCTCAATATACACGTATGGTGTAAAGAAAGGGGTAATTGAAGGAATAAATGAAAAACGAATTTTTTCTCGCAAAGTCGTTTAGGACTCTCACTTAGAGTTGCCATGAATTATTTTTTGAATTGTAATTTTTTTTTAAACAATTAATTTAAGATTTATTATTTTTAGAATTGATTTTATGTAAGGGCTAGCAAATATTTAAAAAAAAAATTTTTTTTGTGATTATTTAGAAATTAGAAAATTAAACTATGAAAGAACTCAGACAGAAAATCCACCATATATATTTTGTGATTGCCCTAAAAGTTTCTTGAGATCAGCCAAATATGGGACTCATGGCCTCACCTGAAAATGACAGCCACATTTGAGAACGCGTTGATCCCAGAGACTGGAGTGCACCATTGGAATCAGCGTCAAAAACTCTTGTATAGTGAAGATTTCAGCAAAATCCAAGACTGGATGGTTACGACCACTAGTTGATCTCACATGGAATGCCCCAAATTTGATAGAGAGGGTGAAGGTGGGGCATATGAAGGAATTTATTTTCCTGTCGTAAGTTTTTAATAGATTTTATTTTATTTTTTTTAGCTGGGCATGTGCTTCATAGAATTGATTTTTAACATATGCCCGTATTATTTTATCGATTTATAGCCTTGTTAATAATTCTCTTGAATTTATAACACGTTCTTTTTAAGAACTAGAATTAGGAAATTTTTTGATAAAAATATAGAAATTCTCTTTTTAAACACTTAAATTTCAAGTCTGTTGGAGTGAACTATTTGTCATCCGGAAGGAAAAACACATTAATTTGCAAATTTATGATACGTCTCTATAAGTGTTAACCGAAACTATAAACCTCCTCCTAACATGTTTCTAAATGTAAAAGTTTTTATTCTTTATTTATTTATTTTTTCACTTCAAAGAAGTGCTCTTGAAACCTATTGATCCATGTACTACAGTTAAGTAAACTTATCGTCTGAAATGAGTTTATACAGATACTATAGATTGCGGTTGGCAAGACCGGACTCTCTCCACCACACACGATTAACGCACACGCATACCGCAACGCACTCGATGAATCGGTTCACAGCACTGCCTATAGAGTGAGACTTGTGACTTATTCAACATTACAAATTTGTTTTCATGTAGTGATGTAATTCGCTTTCAGCATTATTTATTTATATAATTCAAATATTAATACTTTACGAAATTTGATCTTTTTTTTTATAACTCTTCTATCGTGTTGATTCTAACACAAGTTCTTTTAAAAACTACACTACCGAAGTACCTCTCGAGCAATGTATATTCCAATGAATGTGCAAGTTAATGAATTGATAAAAAAAATATTTAGTACAAGCAATAGCTAAAATGGAAGTAAAAGTATTTGAATCGGAAGATGGGCTAATAGAAAACATAACGTATCAGAGGTCTTCCCTCTCTCTCTCATAAAATTCTTGCCGTTTATAAATACTGGCCTATTAAAATTTTTTTTGTTTAAGCGTTCCGATAGTTTTGTTTATAAGCAGTATTATAAAATATTTTTATTATAAAGTTAGAGTACGCATACGCGCAGCGATGAATTACCCCCATTGATATGGGATGTATTCCGGTCCAAATGCAGTTCGCCTTTCTCTTTTGGCGTTTCAATACCATCATCCTCAGACAACGTCTTGACAGGCACAACCTATTACCTCAATCATGGCAAATACTTTTATTTCCCCGTGAGCGCATCAGCTCCTTACAGACACCTTAATCCTGTACCTTCCCTGTGGCGAGGATAGATTATTACCATCTGGTATGTTTGCTTGGCCTAATAGGAAGTGCGCACTAATGCAAGGGTCCTTTGGTGTGCGCGCTGTCACAATTACCGATAAATTCTGCCTTAGGCTGAGGCCTCGGGAGCAAGGTATATCTCGAAACGAACATCGTGTAACTCTCCGGCATTAATGACTCGCATGGGTACATTGGAATGTTGTGAGCGTAATTGAGAGAGGGAAGAGCTGAATAGAATGTTATATTACTGGCAAATTTGATTTGCTGCGTTGGTTGATGAAAACAAAGAGGAATACATAGTTGTGAATTTGTGTTGTTTTGAAGCATGAGAGAGGTAGAAAAGGAAGATGGGCAATTCTGATCCTCCGTTTCGGCTATTGTATATCTTTGTGATGTCTCGACATAGATTTTAATTGGGTTAAATTTAGTTAGAAAGTCAAAGAATCGTAGGGCCCCCTACGCTCTGAAACGTGTGACGTTGGTCCATTGAGGGTAATGTTGAAGAGTGCGATTTTCTGGGATAAATCTGAATGATGTTTTGGATGGGGCTATGTATAGGAGCTTCAGATTTGATTGTGTTGGGTGACGACTTAAATGGTTGGATAGTATTCTCCCCATAAAAAAGTGATCGCGTCTATATAACTAGGTGGTTTTGGTGCCGAGGAGTAAAATAAGAAATAAAAGGTGGAATGTTGTTGATTCCTGTGGGAGAAGAGGTATTGTGTGTCAAGTAATATTTTCTTTTAAACCCACGATAGAAGCATAGCTACTAGAGTTAGCATTTGGGAAGAGAAGATAAGTTTAATTAAAAGCCATAATTAATAATTTTGTTGATGAAGATGTTGATGTAATTGTGGCTGGAATGATTATAATACTAGGGGAGTATCATAGTGGATGGAATTGGGCAATAGATCAATTATGTTGTTTTATGAATTAATTAAGCTGGGGCTTGGATGAGAGGTAAGATCTAGGGACAGAAGGAGGTTAAATTATGATGTCTTAACGTGAACCTCTAATACATAAGTATTTAGTGATGCTCGCAGAAGTATTAGTTTAGAATGTGAACAGTTGAAACTGAACAATCTATGAAGCAGCGAGAATGGGAGATCCTTGATTTCCCAGCTCTCTCTCTCTAAGATAGTTGTATATGCTAACAGTGATAGTGGGTGGAATGAAGAGGTTATGCAAGGCGCTTGTCGCATAGTTGATGTCTACTCAAGCCATGATGAAGTTTTAAAAAGACAGGATGTTCTGGAATTATATAGGCAGCATACGTAGAGGAAAAAAAAAAGAGGAAATGGAACGTTTGGAGGAGTTAAATCGCCGACTTACCAAGGCCATAGAAGCTCGTTCCTGGAAAGAAGCGTCAATGTGCGAGAAGTGGGGATAAATAAGACTCCTGTCGTGCTAGCATAATGAAATAGGTCGATCAAAACTGATGAAATGGACTTGATATTTTAGTGTGGACTGTGCTCTCTCCACTAACAATTGGTAGTATGAAGAGTGAATGTAATGTGTGTGGTTTGATGGTATGCAAAGGAATACGGTTTTGGGGATGAGTCATCTTCGTAAAGGAGGGAGGGGCGCAATGCGGAGATTAGAAAGCTTGAAGAATTCGGTAAATCTGCCCAGGTATGATGATTCCAGAAATGGTCCAGAACCGGAGGTGAGATGGTGATTGTTGGATTTGAAGGTGTGTAAACAAATGTTTATGGAAGTATACTCTCGAGAGGGAATTGGACTGCGTGAGCTTCCAATATACGCTTCATTCGGTATAAGTAACACTAGTACGATTAATTCGTAATATATGAATAGTTGGTAGGAAGTATATGCTGGTCCGAAATTTGGCGAAAGGCGCGTCATCGAGTGCTGAAGAACTGATTGGGTAAGAATAAGGTGGCTTTATGGAGCTGGTAGCTAGAGGAAATTGTATTTGGATACAAACCTTACATCAGAAAAACTGAAGAGAAGATGAAGAATAAAGTTGTAGTTAGGTATGTATGCGTTGTGTCAACAGAGTATGCCTTACTAGAATTAATAGGGAAGCTCTTGGCAAAGGTGTTAGTGAACTATGGTGTTTGGTAACTACTGACGTGGAAATAACAGGCCGTAATCGAACGTGATAGTGCTAAGTGTGCTTTCAGTTATTTTTGTGAGGAGTAAATGGAGTTCGAGTGAATGGGTTAACAAATTAAGTAGGCCGAAGTGAGCGCACGGAATTGTCTACATCTCTTGCGTAATTCCAAATTTGTATTTATGAGATGGGGGTCTAAGTGACCGACAATTACGTCGTTGTGAGTGAACTGACCTGATTAAGTCTAGAGATGATGGAAGAATGGTGGGGTGCTGAGCGCTCTACCTGAATTATCATTGCGGTGATAGGTTTTGTGATTCTTGTTCCCGAATCTGAAGAGAGTTTGAATAGATATGGCGAAATTCTGAGACGATTAGGTGGTCTAAGTGTTGTATTATTACACTTAGGGTTTTAATGTTTATTGAGTTGTGAGTAAGACAGTCTTCGGGTGAAGAATTTGCTAATTGTGATAGAGCGTTTAAAAATGTTTTTAATATGTTGGTAATATAAACAATATAATGATGATGCTGAATGTAGTAGGGAAGTTTTAATAAGGTGGCTGGTTTTAGACTCAAGTCTGAGTAGCGCGAAGTTTCTTATTGTTATTGTACACTATGTAATGTATTAGTAGTAAACTCATGGTTTGATAAGATAGTTATAGTATGCGAAAAGTACAATGTGTCATGGACTCTTAGGAGCGTGTTAGGTGTTGAAAATTATTGATAAAATGAGGATGAACGTAGTAGAGAGATGTATGAGTGGAAGGAAGGGGTAAATGAGATCAATAAAATGAAAGACGTGAGATGCCCTTGGTCATGTGGAAGAGATGGATAATAGATCGGTTGGCTTAAGCGACTGTGATATATACTTATGTGGTGAGTGTGCTGGAATCGAAGACGGCTGGGAGAACGAGCAGAAAAAGGGATATGAGTCAGATGAGAAATAGAATGTCTCGAGATTGAGAGGAGCATAAGAAAATGGTGACTAGGGTGTCTGCGGCGGGCTTTGTTGGAGGGGGCATGGTGTGCCACCTGGACCAAGGGATGAACCCTACATTAACGAGCTACCATAGTGAGGGTCCAGTCTCTGGTACCATGAACGCTCTTATGGTGGATTTTCTGGCTCCGACGAGATTGTCACTAAAGTATAAAGCGGGCGTAAGGGGGACTATCTTTATCGCTGTCATGATTCTTCTTCATACTTTCGTTTCCTGTACATGGTCCGCACCTTACCCCCCTGTCATAGTGACGGGAAATGTAGATAGATGATGAGTGATTGATGATTATACTCGGTTTTTTATCAGATTTGGGTGAGATGCTTCTTGACCTTTGCTCATGGCTTTTTCTAAGAACTGGCGCTGTGCCTAGACATCCCCGTTAAAAAACTGAAAGCGTGTTTCGTACAATCATACTATTGCTTTTTACAGGTGAGCATGCCACTTCATCTAGTAGATCCGCTCATAGGCGCTGTAGATTATGATTGCAAGCTCATGATGAGAGCTATGTTTTTTCTCTTTATAATAAGGTAAAGCTCTCGCTCTCCCAAGATGAAAGGAGAAGACTTGAAGCTTGTGTGCTTGATCGCACGGATTGAGGCCTTTAATTCTGCGGCAACAACCACCAATATATACTCGGCAGGTGCCTCTCCAAATTCAATCTCTTTCTCCTCTTAATTTTAAGCCTCTCTCTTCTCTCTCTCTAAGATCATTTTTTACCTCTCAATGGCTATTAAAATGGATGACATTTTTATATTTTATTTTAAAAGAAAGTTAGTTTATTATCTCTAGTGTGTGAAGATTCTCTACTAAATTATCTATTATGAGCTTATGATGCTCTCTCTTATGAACTTGACCCACAGGTTTCCGTCTCGCTACCTCATGTCGTTATCTGTGCCTGGTCTTTTCCGAGGTTACCCCTAGTTTAATATATATATAGGGTATATGATATATATATATCATAATTATTATCTGAGATAATAGGCGTAGAGCATTACTATAAAGGATACCTATATTAAGGATTATATAAATATATTAGTATGATATATGAATAGTAGTGGGTGCATCTGCTACTATGTGTAAGTCTTATCATTATAGTCCGTATTTTATTCTTATTTTATTTATATTAACACGCCGTCTACACATCTCTAGGGTAATGGTCACGTGAACGGTTTTGATGGTCTCTTGGAGCCAAGTGGAAGGTGCAGCCGAAAGTATCTTAGTGCCCCAGATAGCCAAAGCCCCGTCTGCTTGCTGCGTGAGACGTAGTCGGATGCTTCGCCAACCCGAAGGCGTAACGCTTCGATCCGTGTACCCGCGAGTCCTTTATCCAATGAGAGAAGCCTATGTAGAACGAATACTTGAATTTGTCTTGTGAAATAGACTGTTTTGTTGTATGTTTGTATGATTGTGAATCTCAGGATTAGTCTGACATCGTCTATGACTTGCATACACATCTCTCCGGGTGAGGCGATATTGCCAACTCTCCGTGACTAATACCATAAATCTTTCTTTGTGTCCGTCTGGCCCGTGCGAACCCTAGAACTGAACACATACTGACAGGTGAAGTGTGTCCTTATTAGAGCCAAAAAGCTCCCCTTAACCCACAAAACGAACCTTTTAGTGTGTGATCTATATATATAAAGTGTGACTCGGAGAATTTATTAGATACAGTTAGGTTATATTGGTATGCGAACTATGTATATATGTACATGCGAATATAATTATAATAAATATCATTCTAAATTATGTGTATATTATGTTCGAAGATATATATTTAAATCGCCTTTTGAAATTATTCTTATTAATAATTCCGTACATATATCTTTCTTTATAGGTAGAACACGGCTCACTTCCTTGCGATGCCGGTATGTCCTTGTATCAAGCATCGGAAAGACAAAGGCAGTAGATGAGGCGAGAGAACAATGACAGAAAGTCGCAAAAGAAAGCCCAGCCTTACCGCCCCCTGTATACCATTTTAGTGAGAGCTCGTCACAGACAGACAATCCGACCCATCTCAGCCCTCTATCAGGAGACCGAGATCGGTTTCGTCACTAGGTACATATCCATCAATTAAGGGTGTGCCAGGTGCACACATATGGGCAACTCACCATGCCCCCATCAAAAACCCCCGCCATTCTCTCTTCATGCACCTTATTCTCGCCTCTGCCTGATAACTCACATTTTCTCTCTCATACAATTCGTTCCACCTATCTCGATCCACACTCTTCGGTGCTCCCAGCTGCCCGGTCGGTCCACAACACTCGCAACAATAATCGGCGGCTATAACCAAACCGACTACATTCATCCTTTCCAGCATTGATGACTCCCTCTCAAAATTCTATTTACTTTTAATTGGTCTGCTTGTACCTTTTCCTTCACAACTCAACACAACCAATCACAACTCTTCATTCCTCCATTTCATCAATTTTCTTTTCACACTAGCACACCGCCCTAAGATTGTCCATCCTGAAACATTGAGCTTATAATATCTATACTTCTCATATCCAGACCAATACTCACTTAGTCCTTTACATTATCACTCGATCTCTCTGGCTTCAGGCCACCTTCCTGCCATCACAACTTTCGCCACTACACTCTGAGCTGACATCCGTTCCCTTCCTCATCCTAACTATATCCATAAATATTAAATCATGAGAACATTGTCAGCTTACTCACCATTACATAATTTCAGACTGCAGGAACTGTCACTCTCCACTCACAACCAACTCCTCTACCTTATCCACGTTTACTTTCAACTTCCTTTTACACCCGCTGCAATTATCTCTCTACAATCCTTTCAAACTCTTAGATTCGCCACACCAAACAGAATCATCGACAGAAAATAAGATAGAAAGGAACCTCCACTCTCTCCATTTTCTCGTCATCTAAACCCATTTCGTGCCACTCCCTACCTCGAATTCTTTCATAACCCCAGCCTTATACAATTGATAACCAACATTCTCTCCA
>JABUQX010054855.1:0-2500 GCA_015478945.1 Trachelipus rathkii
TACTTCAATATATATATATATATATATATATATATATATATATATATATATAAACTAACTATATATATATATATATATATATATATATATATATATATATATATATATATATATATGTATAACTATATATGCTATATATATATATAGTATATACTGTAACAACAGCCATGTAACTTCCATGCTGCTGTAACATATATCGCCAACGCTTATGTATGTAATAATAATAATAATAATAATATAATATATTAATAATAATAATAATAATATATATATATAATAATAGCAATATGAAATATAATAATATAATATATGTAATAATAATAATATGAAATGTATATATGTAATAATAATAATATATATATAATAATAATATATAATATATATCTTCAATAATAATAATAATAATAATAATAATATGTAATAATAATAATAATTAATATATATATATATGTATAAAAATATATATAACAATAATAATAATAATAATATTAGCATAATAATATCAACTTTAATAATATAATAATAATATAATAATACTTAATAATAATATGTATAATATATATATATAATATAATACGTAACAATAACAATATGTATATGTATACACCAATAATAATAATAATAATAATAATAATAATAATATATATATATATATATATATATATATATATGTGCTCCTTAATATGTATGTATGTATGTATAAATGTATATATATGTATATATGTATGTATATAATATAATATATATATAATATATATATATATGTAATATATCTATAATAATAGCAATAATAATAATAATATTAATAATATACATATAATAATAACTAATATATATATCTTCTCTTCCAATAACAACTTAATAATATATATGTATGTATATATATAATAATAATATAATATGTATATGTAATATGTATGTATATGTATTTATGTATATATGTATATATATATATGTATATATCTTCTTCTATGCTGTATGTAATCAATCAATACAAATTAATAATATCAATATATATATAATATAATAACCAATAATATAATATAATATGCATATGTAATATGTTTAAGTATGTAATAATATAAATAATATAATAATAATAATAATAATAATAATAATATAAATATAATAATAATAATAATAATAATAATAAATAATAATAATAATATATATATATATATAATTTGTTAACAATATATAATATGTAATAATAATATAATATATATAATAATATATATAATAATAATATGTAATAATAATAATATATATAATATATAATATAACCAATAATATATGTAATAATAATAACTTAATAATATATTTATATGTATGCCTTTATATATATATATACACTATATATATATATATATATATATATATATCTATATATATATATACCCCTATATATATATATATATATATATATATATATATATATATATATATATATATATATATTCTTACTTACTTCTTACTTCCTCTCCCAGGAAGGATTTTCATCCTGTCAGTCGCGCGAGGGTCTTCCTCCAGACATCTCTCTCCTGGACCACTCCTCTTCTCTTCAACCATCTCATTGTCTGCAGCTGGCATCTCTTTAAAGAATCCTCCACCGATTCGGTCCATCTTTTCTTCGGTCTACCTCTCGGTCTTCTTCCCTCCGGTGTCCATTCCCATCTTCTTTTCGGCATTCTATCAGGCTGCATCCTTTCCAGATGTCCCCACCATCTCAGTCTTCCCACATCCATCTTCAGTATAATCTTCTTCACTCCTACAGTTTCTCTGGTTACTTCGTTCCTTATTCTGTCTCTTCTGCTTCTTCCAGTCATTGCTCTCAGAGCCCTCATTTCTGCCGCTTGTATTCTGCTCTCCTCCCTCCTCGTAGTGGTCCACGTTTCAGCTCCATACAGCAGCGTCGGAGTCAATATACTTTCGAAGATTACCTTTTTAACCTCCATTCCAACATTTCCGTCCTTCATCAATGGGTACAGTGCTTTCATAGCTTGTCCATATTTTTCCATTCTTCTAGTAATCTCTCCTCCACATCCTCCCTCCCTGTTAAAACATCCACCTAAATATACGCTGGAATCCACCGCCTTCACCTCCTCTTCCCCCACCATCATCCTCATGCCTTCATCGTTTCCTCCCGTTACCATTAATATCTCTGTCTTATGTACATTCATCTTCATCCCTGCCTCATCCAACTCCTCCGCAAACAACCTCACCACCTCCCGTATCTTCTCCTCCTCCTCACTCCAACATGCTAGGTCGTCCGCATAAGCCATTATATCTCCATCAAAAACTCCTAATCTCTCCTTCACTTTACTTATTACCACGTCTAAATATAATATGAACAATATAGGCGATAATACACTCCCTTGTTTAACTCCTGTTCTTACTTCAAACCATATATCGTTTTCACACTCCGTTCTGATGTTACAACTACATTTTTCGTACATACTCATTATTGCTTTCTTCAGTCTACCACTCACTCCATAATTTT
>JABUQX010054855.1:7500-50000 GCA_015478945.1 Trachelipus rathkii
TTGAGGCCAATATTGAGACATAGAATATAGTTGAACGGGGGCGAAGGGTCAGCACGTAGGCACATTCCCTCAAAACTCGGGGAGGAATGCCATCCGGGCCACCCGCCTTCCTAACGTTCATAGATCTCAGGAGCCCGTGTACCCGATCAAATGTAATCACAGGTAAAGACATAGGACACCTGAGAGGAGAAGGAGAAGGAGAAGGAGGAGGAATGCCAGAATCGTCCAAGGTTGAGTTAGGGGAAAATAGGAGGCCGAAGAGATTGACCTTTTCAGTTGGAGAGTTAGCAACAGAGCCATCAGATCGAATAAGAGGGGCAAAAGATGATTTACAGAAATTGTTAGAGATGTTTTTGGCAAGAGGCCAGAAAGATTTGTTAGTAGGAGATCCAAGGAGGTTAGCGCACTTTCGTTTGATGAAAGCCGCTTTGCTCGTCGAAGAGTATCCCTGCAACGATTTCTAGCTGAATGAAAATTAGCGAGTGATAGGAGAACGAGAATTTTTCCACTCCCGATACGCGCTGTCTCTAGCCTGAATGGCCAGAGAACAAGACGATCGAACCATGGATTATGAGGAGAGAAAGATTTAGTCGAAGAGGGAATGAACTGCTCATTCCGTCAACGATTACAGCTCCCACCTTGGGGGCAAAGGCGAAGCGTCATCAGAGTCAAAGCAGTCATTCCAATTATAGTTAGCGTAGAATCGACGCAAGGCCCCCCAATCAGCCCGATCAAAGTGCCAGAAAAAAACGCATAGGGCAGGATGAAGCTGTTGGAGAGAAAGTATTGAAATTAAGAGATATAAGATTGTGGTCAGATTTACCAATAGGAGCGAAATGGTGTATTTATAGAGAGAAGGACTAGTGGTGAAACATAGGTCAAGTGTGTTCAAGAATTGGTTGGATTAAAGAGTAGTTGTGGAATAGAAAACAGTGTGTACAACTAAATGGCAATAAATCATCATGGGAAATAGTGAAGAGTGGTGTCCCACAGGGTTCAGAGCTGGGGTTACTATTGTTCCTCATATATATAAGTGATTTAGACCATGGACTTAAATGCAAGGTTTCTAAGTTTGCAGATGATACCAAAGTGGCCACCTCAGTTAGGAAAAGTGAAGGATGTATAAAGATTCAAAATGATCTTGATAAACTTCTTGGGTGGACAGATAAGTGGCAAATGAATTTTAATAGTAAAAATTGTAAGGTTCTTCACCTAGGTTTCTCAAATAAAAGTTTTAACTGCAATATGAATGGGGATTGGCTTGAGTCTGTGGACCAAGAAAAAGATATAGGTGTAATTATAAGCAGTAATTTGAAAGTAGCTAATCAATGTTTGGAAGCAAATAATAAAGCTAATAAGTGCTGGGCATAATAAATCGTAATGGTCTTGACAAAGAGCAAAAGAAGTAATTAGTAAACTGTATAATAGCTATGTTAGGAATAATAGAGTATTCTGCACAAGTTTGGGCCCCTTATTTAAAGAAAGACTTAGATATGCTAGAGAGAGTGCAACAAGGATGATTTCTGGGTTTGAGGGTAAGAGCTATGAGGAGAGGCTGAAGGAGTTAGGAATGTTTTCAGTAGAAAGGCGATTTCTCAGACGGGACATGATACAATTCTACAAAATTTTTACATCTATTGATAATACGGAGACCAATAAATTCTTCATAGTAGAGCACGGACGGGAGACCAGGGGCATAACAAGAAAATTAAGAAGAAAGCATGCCATCTTGATATAAGAAAGCATTTTTTCAGAAAAAAAGAGTTGTTAAATTTTAGAATAGTTTGTCACAGGGAGTTGTATATATATATATATATATATATATATATATATATATATATATATATATATATATATATATATATATATATTTCTTCTTTCTTACATTTCAACATATATATATATATATATATATATATATATATATATATATATATATATATATATATATATATATAGCATAATCGGAATAGGGAACCGGGAACTGTAGCGATGACTGCTGGAAAATGCCACGCCTCGCCGCACGATATATATATATATATATATATATATATATATATATAATATATATATATATATATTCTTATATACCAACAATATATATATATATATATATATATATATATATATATATATAACCTACTTCATAATACTGCGCCGCCCCGCACCGCACCACACCACACCTCACTTAGTAACGGATAGAGTTTGCCGCATGGTATCTCTCTCAAACTTGACACCCCCATAGGGGGTGACGTAACCTCGTCGTAGACGAGGTTACGTGGCCATGCACCCCATAGGGGGGGTGCTAGCCCCCAAACCTGATATATAACCTTCATATAAGGTACCCACACATCATATATGGAGTTAAATAACCGTACACACCCCAAAGGGGGGTCTCCAGCCCCAAAAACCTGAAATATTGACATAGAACGATGAAACTTGGTATACACCCTTCATATAAGGTACCCACATCATATATGGAGTTAAATAACCGTACACCCCAAAGGGGGGTCTCTAAAATCTGAAATATTGACATAGAACGACAAAACTTGGTATAATATAAGGTACCTACATCATATATGGAGTTAAATAGCCGTACACACCCAAAGGGGTCTCCAGCCCCCAAACCTGAAATATTGACATAAAACGACGAAACTTGGTATACACCCTTCATATAAGGTACCCACATCATATATGGAGTTAAATAGCCGTACACACCTAAGGGGTCTCCAGCCCCCAAACCTGAAATATTAACATAGAACGACGAAACTTGGTATACATCTTTCTTATGATGTAACCTCGATACAAAAAAAAAAAAAAAAAAAAAAAAAAAAAAAAAAAAAAAAAAAAAAAAAAAAAAAAAAAAAAAAAAAAAATTAAAAAAATTAAAAAAAAAAAAAAAAAAAATTATATTCTTTTTAAGTTTATAACTTACAAATTTACGTTTTACATACCCTAAAGCAGTAAATCAGTAAATCAGTAAATCAAACTACCCTCCCCTGCCCTTCCATGATCTATTGATCTATTGATCTATTGAGCTATTGATCTATTGATCTATTGATCTATTGATTCAAGTCATATTTTCTATTAAAATTGTTATGTTTTACATACCCTAAAGCAGTAAATCAGTAAATCAGTAAATCAAACTACCATCCAGCCACCCTCCTACCCTTCCATGATCTATTGATCTATTGATCTATTGATCTATTGATTCAAGTCATATTTTCTATTAAAATTGTTATGTTTTACATACCCTAAAGCAGTAAATCAGTAAATCAGTAAATCAGTAAATCAGTAAATCAGTAAAGCAGTAAATCAGTAAATCAGTAAATCAGTAAAGCAGTAAATCAGTAAATCAGTAAATCAAACTACCATCCATTCATCCTCCTACCCTTCCATGGTCTATTGATCTATTGATCTATTGATCTATTGATCTATTGATTTAAGTCATATTTTCTATTAAAATTGTTATGTTTTACATACCCTAAAGCAGTAAATCAGTAAATCAGTAAATCAAACTGCCCTCCTCACCCCTTCCGTGATCTATTGATCTATTGATCTATTGATCTATTGATTCAAGTCATATTTTTTACTAAAATTGACATGTTTTACATAACGTAAATCAGTCAAATGGCTTTGCCCTCACAACCCTTTGTGATCTATTGATCTATTAGTCTATTGATCTATTTTAATCTAATGATCTATTGATTCAAGTCATATTTTTTTTACTAAAATTGTCATGTTTCGCGCTAAACATTAAATCTGTAAATCAGTAAATCAAACTGCCCTCCCAACCCTTTCGTGATCTATTGATCTGACCTATTGATCTATTGATTCAAGTAATATTTTTTACTAAAATTGTCATGTTTTACATACACTAAAGCAGTAAATCAGTAAATCAGTAAATCAAACTGCCCTCCCCAACCCTTTCGTGATCTAAAACAACAACAACAACACAGTAATATGAAACAAACTTAGACAAAACAAAACAAAACATAACAAAGTTTTAACCAAACATGACATAAAAATAAGTTCTTTGAATAAAATATCTTAGTAAAGTGAAATAATTTAGTGATCCTAAAGCAGTAAATCAGTAATTTAGTAAATCAAACCTCCCACCCTACCCTCCCCATTCTCCTCACCCTCCCTTCTATGATCTATTGACCTATTGATCTATCGATTCCAGCCATATTTCGAGTATCATTTTTGATAAACATAACAAAAAATAAGTGTTTTATATACAGACCAACGAATATATGCTACCACCATATACTACGGACACTGCATCCCCACCAAAGCTATCATATCATAGCATGAACTTAAGATATAAGCCAACACGCGCGCGACAAACCTAACCGCCAGCCACAAAGAATGATATCAGTAGATAGCTCCAGGTGGAAATTGATAAAATAATATTAACTAACAAAACATACGAAATTTTTCATTATTATTATTATTATTATTATTATTATTATTATTATTATTATTATTATTATTATTATTATTATTATTATTATTATTATTATTATTATTATTATTTAATAGTCATAAACAGTTTATTATAATTTCTTTTCCTTCACGATAGCAAATCATTTCTTAATAGATATATAATTTATTGCTAAGATCTGACATATATTATCACCAAAGACTATTCTTACTCTTGGGTTAGACACTATAAACTTTTACAGATCATTCAGTTGACAGTAGACATCATTGGGGTTACTTTTTCAGCTAACATCTGGCTTTTCCTGAATGCGCCCCTCATCGCGCCGCGATGCTGCTGCTTACGCCGGCAGGGCAGTTTTTCAGCGACGGTACCTACATGGAGATCCTTTGGGAGTGAGACCCATCTCGGGGTGCGCAGTATGGCGGTTATAGGGCTCAGCACTTTACCTTACCTGCCCTGCCTGCCTGCCTATACCACCGCCGCTACCGCCGCATATGCCTGCCTGCTCGCCTGCACCTCTGCCACTTTGCATATATGTAGCAGCATATATCTCTGCCTCTCTCCTGCATATATATGCCTCCCTGCACCATATACCTCTGCTCCTGCCTCTTACCTCTGCTATCTCTTTGTATCACCTTGCTGCCACTCCTTATACCTCTATATATCCTGCCATATATCTCTATACATAACAACTGTAATAACATATATCATTATACTGTTATTATTTGTTGTTTTTATTAATTTGTTTTCATTAATTAGTTTATTTTGTTTTGTCACCTTCATTTATTGTTAATTTATTTATTCATGTTAATTTATTTTATTGAATTAATTAGTTATTAATTGATTTATTACTAATTATTATTTATTTAACATTTATTTAGTTATTTAGGTTTTTTAGCTCTAATGCCTGAGTTATTTTTGTGTTACTAGATCGTTGAATTCAAATATTATAAGATAATTAATGTTTTAACATTCTTAAAAGAAGATATATAAAAAATTATAGTTACTATTTTACGAACATAGAGGAAAATATTAAAAGGCCAAAACAACGAAACGTTATATATTAAAACCATTAATTTTGCTGTATTAATTGATTATTTGTGTTCTTGTTACCAATTGCTAGTTCTTAAGGGTCTTACGGCAAGATTTATATTCATTTTTAAGATTTTTACCTAATGTGCTTTTTAAAAGATTTCATTTCTAGCAACTAATCTCTAATCTTTTTCGAATTTATAATTGCCTCATTGAATATCTAATCATAATTATCTCCTTCTTCTTTCATTTAGAGCTAGACAGCGCTCATCTTGTAAGTGCCATTTTAATAAAGCTCTCATCTCTCTCTCTCTCTTCTCTCTCTCCTTCTCTCTCTCTCTCTCTCATCTCTCTCTCATCTCTCTCATCTCTCTCTCTCACACACAACCACACACACAACACCCACACACCACACACACACACACACACACAAACACAACCACACACACGCACCACACACACACTCAAACACACTCACACACAACGCACCACACACACACAACACACACACACCACACAACACACACACACACACACAGAGTTGTTGTTTAAAACATGCTCCAGCATTTAGGTTCGCGCTTTTTGGGTTCAAAAATCTTTTACAGCGACTATCATAGATTATTTATAAGTAATCTTATTAATAATTTATGCGACTATCATATATCAATCTTTGGTTTTCCTTATTTGATTAATGGGTGCCATTCGCAACGTGTATTTTTACTTTCTGCGTTTTTACTTTTTCTTCTTAAACACCTGAATATTTCTTTCCTCCTTTTTGTTACAGTGACAATAGGTTTAATAGGTTGCGTCTTTGTAATTCTTAAGTTTACAATTCGTTACCATTCAATGGGTTGCCTCTTTGTAATTATTAAGCCTACAATTCATTACCTTTCAATTCCCTTCGGGTCAAGCACGGGGACCTGTATATGGTGCTTTTTTGGCAACTTCACCTTTGTGAGCTGTATATTCAACCTATAAACAAGTTTGTCCTTCAAAGCAAGCATCACATGCCTGGCCTGGTGTATGAGTAATGTTTTATTCCATCTTTTACGCCCCTTTTCGCAAAGACAGTGCTGTGTGAAATGGACACTTACACATAATGTAAAAATTTCATTCCTATTTGATGAATATAATATACTATAAAATACTATATAATATCAAAATATATATATAATACATAATTATATACCCAAATATCAACAATAAAATACAATAACCACCCCTCATATAATCACCTACTATAATATATACTCAATATCATATACTATATATATAATAATATATACTATATAAATATACTATATAAATAATATTAAGTATAAAAATATGATAGTCCCATGGAATATAAATTCAATTAATAGGCTCGTCTTTTAAGCAACCTCACACTGGAATCTTCACACAACCATAATATAATATATATATATATATATATAATATTATGATATAATATGTATAGATATATATAATAATATTATATATTAATAATATATATATAGGTAGGGAAGGAAAGACGGTCTAACTAAAAAAATTTCCATAGAATTGCGAAAAATCAAGAAGTTGAGACAAATTAACGCCAAATGTCCAGAGAAAATCAACACCGGAGGACTACAAGCAGCAAAGGAAGTATGGGAAAAGAGATAATAGAAAAGTAATGCTTCCAGATATCAGCACAAGTGACGCTACTGCTATAAATCTGAGAACCAGACCAATGAGAACAAGTCAGGTCAGAAGCACAACTGTAAAACATTCTGTAAAGACTAAATAAAACCTATAAGACTAACAATTCGATTGGGAAAAAGAATTATTAGGAAGATACAAGTAAGACGTCTAAACCCATCCCAGCATGTATGCTGTAGCTGCTGTTGTGTTTTTTTTTAATTTTAACAATTTCTTAACTGAAATCATAAAGCATACATCAAATTGTAGAAATTAACAAGTAACACTATTCACCACCTTAAGAAAACTATCGAAGCACAAGCAATGTATAAGAGAAATCAATTACACAAATCAATACAAACAATGGCTATTAACACATGTCGAGAAAGCACAATGCTATTGAAATGTGTGTTGTATTTTTTTATTTTTTAATTTTTTTTTATTTCTGAATTTCACCATAATAATCATTGTAGTAAAGTATCATTCCCCACCTTAAGGAAATTCGGCAGATTAGTCACAGATTGAACAATTTTAACCATTGTTATGCGTTGGTAAATTTTCTTTCGTAACAAAATATTTTTCTTTTACTAGGAAATTAAAGTAATTTGGTTTGGGAAAAGATGGGGGGGCAAAATAAGTTCTATGGGGAATACCATGCTACTTCAGTGGACGGTGTAGGGAAAATTGGGGCGGCTGTTATCCATTTGCGAATAAAATGCTTATTTTTCCTGTTGGGATTTGGGTCATTTGATTAGTAGATAAAAGACGAGGATAGGGAGCAACGGCAAACCCCCATGCGAGATACATGAGTTGGCAACATTGCCAAATGTTGCTCGGGGAAAGGCAAACAGTTTTGGCAAAATGTGCCACGAAGAGATCCCAGCGGGACAGCGGAGCTTCCGCCTAAACATTATGGGATATATTTTTTTTAATTTTTTTAGTAATTTTAGTATTGTAATATTATTATTTTATTTATATACTTTACCCCTACCCCCCCTTTTTATTTCGTAATGTGTTTTGCGCACGATAGGTGAGGCGCAAGTACAGTCTTCACAAAACAAATCTCAGTCATCAAACATTTTACACTCTTCTTTACCTTCAGTATCTTGTGCAAAACTACCACACGTTTTTAACCCCCTTAACCCCATTTTCTTCTCCCCCACCTCTCTTTTTCTTTTAGTGGTTTTTGTCATTCGCCCCTAAAACCCCCCTTTTAATCTTGTTGGCATGATTACCATCAACCTACTCTTCTTCTTCCTCTCTCTTTTCGCCCCTGCACACACAACCAACCCACAAACCACCCCTTTACGTTCCGCCGGAGCGCCGCCCGTTTTTTTCTCCCCTGCCTCCGAAACTGGTCCCGCCGCCCTTTCCCGCGGCCCCGTGCCCGCTTTTCCGCCCTCGCGCCCCACCGCCTCTGCCTTTTTTTGGGGCCCCGCCCACCCCCGGTTTGTAATACTCGGTTTTCGGTCCTTTCGTTTCGCATTTGTCATGAGGAGATGGGGTTTTTACCTTTTCCTTTCCCTTACTCCCCCCGCTCTCTTAGTTCCCCCCCCAACCATACTTGTTGATTATATATAAAAAAAATTGGGGACCAGGTGGGACTCGGAAATTTCCCTTGTCCTTTTCGGGCTGGCTCCATTCACGGTTGGTCACCAAGGTAAGTATCGGGACTCTAACTGAAACCTGCCAAGCGGGGCCTTTCCAGGACTTTCTTCAAATCCATGCTTAATTATAGAATTTGGATTTCAAAAAATGGTATTAAAAAAATTATTGAAAAAAAAATGGGGGAAAATAAAAAAAAAATTTTTTTCCCTTTTTCCATAACGTGCTTGGGTGAAAGTTTCAAGGTGGATTAGTCTAATGAGGTTTGCGGTTAAAAAGGGCTTTAAATCGAAGAACAAAGTAAAATCCCTTTTCCGAGTTTTTTCACGGGTTTAATTACTTTTTTCTTTCCGTCATTCTTTAAACGATTAAAGATTACGCCCCCAGGGGGGGGCTATGAAAGGGGGAAAAGATATTTCTTGACAATTTTTTAAAACTTTTACTCATTTTTATTATTATTATATTATATATAGCTTACTTTATATATATTATATATATATTATATTATAATAATATATATATATATATATATATTTATATATTTTTATAATATTATTATACACAAAATATAATTAAAAAGATTAGCTTTAACTATAGATATTATAATAAATTATATAAGATTACAGCTATTATATATTTAAATATAATGTTACTAGAACTTGAGTTCCATTTTATATTTATTTATTTGTATGACTAATTTATATTATATAATAATTATAAATAAATATAAATATATATATATAATACTATATCTAGGCATCTAATATTTATAATATAATTATTAATTATATATTTAATTAAATATAAAATTCATTATAATCATATTATTAAATATTACTTAATTTTATTTCATTTGATAGTATATATTATATATATAAATAAATATTAATAATTATTTTCAATAATATATAGTTATTATTATATATAATTTATATTATATATAAATATTATATATATATATATATAAATATATATATTTATTAATTATTATAGGCGGCTTAAAGGAAAGATTTGTCTTTAAAAAAAGTGGATTTTATTTTTTCCAGAATAATTGTGTCTTAATAAAAATTATTTATTATGTCAGATTCTTAGATTCCGTTCCGATTTCTCTTCTTTCTTCTTGTGATTTCTTCTTTGTCTCTATCTATCTTCTTTCTTCAAATTAATATAATTTTTCCACTTGGGGGATGGCTTATTTACATTTGTAAATGGGAATACGAATTGTTATTGTTTCGGTCACGTGCGAATTTTTTGGGAAGGAGAAAAGAAAGAGGGGAGGGAGAGAGGAGAGAGGAGAGAGAGAGAGAGAGAGGAGGAGAAGAGAGGAGAGGAGGAAGAGAGAGAAGGAGGATTGCGTATAAAAACAAAACTTTCCCTTGGTTAGATAAAGCAAAATAAGATGGTCTGGTTTAATGCCTGTTATCGAAAAAATCAGAAAAAAGGGAGGAAAGACATTTTACAATCGAGAGGAAGCCACGTGTTTTACAATTTAAAAATCGGATCCGAGGGCATTACTCAAGCCAGCCTTGAAGAAGAGGAGTTGAAATCTTTCTTTGAAAATATAATTAAAAAAACATTATAGGTAAGCCGAATAAAAATTTTATTATTCTTCTTTCTTCCTTGTTTCTTTTGCTTCTTTTTTTCTTTGCTTCCTCTATTCTCTTCTTCTTTCTTTCTTCTCGTCTTCTTCTATCTTCTATTTTATAAATTTGAAAAGGTAACTCAAAATATAATTACATTGATGATGAAAATTTGAGTTATTATTATATTTCTTTTCTCCTTCTTTTCTCCTTGATTACTTTTTTCTGGTTCTTTCTTTTCTTTCTGTCTTTCATTCTTCTTTCTTCTTTCTTCTTTCTTTTTCTTTTTTCTTTTCTCTCTTTCTTGTCTTTTTATCCTTTTCTATTTTTATATTTTCATTTGAAAACATAATAAACAAAAAAAGTTAAATGGAAAATCGATGTTTGTTAGTCTGTGTTGATACTATGAGAAGGAGAGAGAGAGAGAGAGAGAGAGAAGGGAGGGAGAAGAGAGGAGGAGGAGAGGAGAGAGAGAAGAGAGAGAAAGAGGGAGGGAGAAGATAGGCGCACAGGAATGTAATCGATTGAAAAGTAATCCCCCTTGAGAGGCTGCACACCCCATTAGGCGAACATTTTCCCTTATCATAAAAAAACTCCCAACCAACAAAAAAAAAAAAAGGGGGGGGGCATATCAAAAAGTTTAAAAAATGAGTTAACGATTTCTGGTACGTAACAAAAAAAGGCGTGTATGGGGAATTGAAATTGCAAACCTGTGGATTATTAAAAAAGAAATAGGGGTCTAGAGTAACTGGAAAAATAAAGTTAGAAAAATTTGTTTTTATTTTCATTTTCCTTCTTGCAATTTTAAAAGTAACGCATATTAACAGCGTTATTATTAATATTAGGTTAAGAGGTTGGGAAACCCACTCATTTTCCATTTTTACAAAATTAGCCTTTTAATAGTTTTGCAGGGATATAATATTACATATTATATTATATTAATAGTACTATTATAATATTATTATATATATAATTATATATATATAATTATTAATTATATATAAATATATATATATAATTAAATATATATATTAAATATATACTACTAATAATATATAATATACTAATATATATATTAATAATTTTATAATAATATAGATACAAAAAGCAGTGATATTATTAAAAATAATAGATGAGTAATTTTTTTTTTTATATTATATTAGATTTTATAAATTATATATACTTAATAATATTTACTATATAAATTTTATTTATACTGGTATATAAATAGTGGGGATTAGAAAAATAAATTCATAATATAATATATTTATTATATATATATATAATTATATTATATATATATATATAATATTATTATATATTGTTTGTTATGGAAGCTCATTATTTTTTTAGCGTTTTAAAAACCATGTAAAAAGAACAATATAAAAAACATTAATTTAGTAGTATATGATTTTGAAATTATTATTATCACACACATGAAATTAGGAAAACCAATGGACTCAATATTTATAATTAGAATATATATATATATATAATATATAATTATATAATGTGGTTGGGAATATTTGTAAAAGATCTGTATTCATTATTGACCGGCTTGAATTTTATAATTACTGTACTTATTACTCATTACACTGCTTTCAATCTAACATCCCTAATTTATTAGAATTTATAATATTTACACTCAGTTTTTGGCACTTTAAACCTTATTAAAAATAATAACAAAAATTATAAAATTATATATATATATTATATATATATAATATACTTATATATATTTATTATATATATAATTTTATTATTATTTATATAAATATATATAATATTTAATATCTATAATATTATGTTAATAATTTATAATAAATTTAATATATATTTTTTACTTATTTATTTTTTAAAAGGAAGTGTTTGATATACAGATGATATCTTTTTCCCACAAAAGTAAGCAAATTAAAAAAACGGGACAAAATTTATATTTAAAAAAATATATAATGATTTTTATATTATAATATTATATTAAATATATATATATATATATCATAAAATATTATATATATATATATAATATTATTTATAATAAATTCATTTAATTAATATTTAAGATACATATAATATTATAATTTATATATATTACTTAATTCTAATATATATAAAATAGTATAAAAAATTATAATATATATATATTACTCCCTCCACAATCTATTAAAATAATACAAAAAACCTAATTATTTAGAATTTATTATAAAAATTATATATATATAAATATTATATATTATATTATTATTATATTAATTAATATTAGTTTATAAGTATATATATATATATATTAATTTTATATTATTAATATAAAAATAATTATATTATAAATATTAACTATATATATTAAAATAATATATATTATATATATATATATTTTATAAATATATATAATTACTATATTATAATTATTATTATATATATATATATACTATATGTTTTTTCAGTCTTTTAAGTCGTTTTATCATTATTTTATTATATTTTATTTATTATTAATTATTATATTATCAAACAAAAATCTGGATTATCATGTATTGAGTATTTCATTTTATTTATTATTTTTAATTATCCATTTTATATTATGTTATATATATTACTTATTATTATTATTTAATTATTTATTTATTTTATTATATTATTTATATTTTTTCATTTTTAAAATACTTGTTTAGAATAACATTATGGACACCCTTCCGGGAACGTAGTTTTGGAAGGCCTTAATAAATTCGCCCGTATTTCCGGATACCTTGAAGAGAAAAATCTTCATGCTGTTTAATTTTTGTTCAAAATTATGATTTTTCCGAATTACCGTAACTAAAACGAACCCATCTTCGGCGTTTCCCCCAAGAGAGATTTGTAAAACTGAAAGGGCTTATTTTGTCAATTTTAGCTTCATTTGATAATGATGACGATGCAACAGATTTTGTGAAAAAGGGGAAGGTTCTTAAAAAAATGCAGTCATGCCCCAAAAAAAAGGGGGGGGACGATGCGCAGTTTTCAGCCAGGTCCTCGAATTTCCCAAAGATAACATTTCCGATCTACGTTGAACTCTATTATTTCATTTCTTTATAAAGATAGTTTCCGATTTTATCGCGTTTGCCGGAAAAAACGCTTGAAGAAGGACAAGTTGGGAGCGGATGGTAAAAAAACATTTTCAGATACGTTTCGTCTTGGGACTTCTCTAAAAACCAACCAAACAACCCCCTAATTTCGGGATTTTGGAAACGTTTTGTTTGTGTTAGGCGAGTGGCCACGACCGTAGGTCCGGGGAACGGGGTCATTCCGGGCAAAAATTCGGCCGCCGGGGCGGGACAGGTTAATTTCCCCCATTTTTTCATTTAGTTAAAACTTTTTATTTTTGTTCCTCCTTCAAGACCCAGGTTCGAAACCCCGTAATTTCCATTGGATGTAGAAAAATATTGGCCCACAGGACTGTGACAACAGAGGGTTTTTATTATATTGTTGTTGTAAATGGTGGGCGTTGCATAGTAAAAAAACGTTAAGGGCTTGCCCCTGATGTTTTTCTCTATATTTGTTTTCTGAGCGTAACAGCGGGAGGGTTAGATTGTACCACGGCTCCAAACCACAACTTTATATTATTCCTATATTTTCAACATTTTTTTACTAAGCAGGCCATCTTAGGGGCTGGGGCGTAACTGGGGGGGGATCGTGAAGCACTGGAAAGGTTTCCACTCTTTTCAAGAATGGAGGAGGGGGTTTACTCAAATGCGGGGAAAATAAAAAATCTGTATGGTGAGCGCTTTAAAGGGAGGGGGATCCCCACTTTCTTATACATTTTTTCCAACAAGCTGGGATAAACGGCGTCATCTTTGTTAAATGTTTAAGGCCCTATCATGGGGACGTTTGCCCAGGGCTTTTGCGAAAGGTGGAAGCGCTGTCTACACCTATACATGGGTTAGATGTTGATGATGTGGGGGGGCGGGGAGTTGTTGGTCTTAAGGGGCCTTATTACCGCCTCCCAGTAAACCATCGTTGTAAAGGCATTATTCAAAAATAGTCGATGAATTGCCATTTAGGAGCTTAGTACCCAACAGGGGGGCCTAAGGGAACAAAACGGAAATTTCAATACTGTAAGCCTTTGGAACTTTAATTTAACGTTTTAATTTACACCCCGCGGGCGGGATTCACCATTTCTGGGCGGATTCCTGATTTATCGGCCTCGGAAAGATACCGAAAACAAAGTTATACCGCTTTTACAGAAGGGTTTAATAAGCCTTGGAGGGGTTAAGCTTATATGGGTTCAAAAGGTTAACAGTTTTTTCTGTGGGCTTCATTAAAATGGTATTTAGGTTCATGGCTCAAAGCTTTAAGGGCTAAAACTGAAGAACCGTTTGCCCCAGGGGGCCCACATCATTTAAACGCAAACGACCTGGATTAAGAGGGAACAGGGTTTGACCCGGAAAAACTCCCTTTGAAAAAAGCCCATATAGGATTCATGGGGGGGACATCCTTGGTGATTAGCGGCGATGGAAAAAAAAAAAAACCGTACACTCGGAACCTTTTAAAACTTTTTCCCATGTGCGGAAATAAAAAGGGCCAAGTTTCAGGGTTCGACATTTTTTGTTGGGGAAAAGGTTTGATAAGAGTCTTGCGTTAGTGTCCCAATCTTATTACCAAGGCAAGGGGAAACCCAGCATAAAGCGGTATAAATTAATAATTAAATAATTAATAATATAAAAAATAGAGAATATAAATTTAATATAAAATAACTAATTAAAAATTAAAAATTATTCTTTTGCATTTAATAATAATTTACATTACCTATAATTCAGTTTAAAACATAAAATAAAATAATTTGAATTCGTGGTTAATCAATTCGCCGTTTTAATTTAATATAATTTATTCATAAATTATTTGCAATTAATAATTATAATATTAATGAATTATAAAAATAAAATATAGTAATTATATCAAAACTGATTTAATCGACAATACACAAAGACATAATAATTAATTTAAATATTCTTTTTACTTATTAATTTTTAATTAATATTTCTAATAATATCGGCATTTTGAACAATCGTAGAGGATGAAAAAAAATTTAATATTTTCTTTCTTAAATATTATATATATAAAACAATAATAATAGGGTTACTTTTATACTTTTGTAGAATGATAGTATATATTTATATAATATATTATATTATATAACCTTATTTTTTAAAACACTTATATTACTATTATTTAATATAAATATATTATATATTATAATTATAAATATATATTATACATTAATAATATATATAAATTATCATATAATTTTATAAATATTATTTTTTATATTTATTATATATTAATATAATTTATTAATATCTCTTTTTTATAAATTTATTTGTATTATATAATTAAAGATTAATCTATATATATAAAATAATATTTAAATATGTATATTATATATATAATTATTATATTTTATTATATAATATATATAATATTAATTATATAAATTATACTTAATATTAATATTATATTATCTATTATATTATATAATTCATATTATATGTGTGTGTGTATTTATTATATAATATTTATCTATGTAATTAATTATTTACAGATTTTAATTATATATATATCATATATATTACATAAATATTTTTAGATGTTTATTTTGATCAATTTAAAAAAAAATAAGAAAAAAAAGACAAATTCAAAAAATGTAAAAAAAACGGTGACCAGAAACTCATGTTCTCAACTTTTCGAATTTCTCTCCGCCTTTCCATTCCATGGAAAGCGCTTTTGGCGCCTGTTTTGAGCTCTAAAAAAAGATATTTTTAAAGTTAAGTTTTCTATAAAAAAGATTAAATATATTATTTTCGTTTTTCTTGTACCCAGTGATTACTTTAATTTTTTACTTTTAAAATAGTTTTCGTCTTGTTTTACTTGTTGCTGCTTTAAAAAAATAAATTTGAAGTAACATTTGGTAAGTTTTGGGAGAATTGTTTTGAATATTCCAGATCTTTAAGGGCCCCGAATTTTTCCATTTCCGATTGGCAATGCCACCAGGGTTTTTTTTTTTCCAGTTTTGGGGTCTGGGAAAGTAATATTGGATTTTAGGGGAATAACAACGGAGGAAATTTCCCAAGCCGGGACTTTGCTTGAATTGTTGACGAATGGGGGCCAATTTCGTGTTATTTTTTTACTGGCTAGTAAAGGGACCGGCTCCACGTGAAAACGGATTTCATTGGAGTTGTTAGTGATGATGATAATGGGGGACGAAACCGTTCATTGAAGGCTGTGGTGGGAAGTTTACGGGAAATTGCGGGAGGTGGAAAGACATCGGGGGGGAGCAGAGAATTGTGGGACTCCTGTGTAAACAAAGGGGGCCAAGGTTGTTTTTTAGCTTCTTTTTACAACGGTATTCAACCTTAACATTAACTTTTTTACATATTTAATATATGCTAAAATATATAATTTATAATATATATTAATATATATAGCAAGTATTTAAATTAAAATATATCATAAAATATTATATATATATATTATAAAATTAATTATATATACCTATAATATTTAACAGATATATACTTATTTATATATAAGTAATTACATATATATATTATCTTATTATATATACTTTATACCACGCCGTCCACTTTTTTTCACCAGGAGCCCCGAGTTCGGAAAAACGGACGTTTTTACTAAAGAATAACTTTCATGGGACGACGGGGGGGGAGGGAAACCGAATCCGTATTTTTTTTTTCTTCGGTTAACAGCGGCTAATTGGGGACCCGAGCACGGGGTCTTGCAAGTTATGAGAACATGGGAACATTGACTTCCAGTGATTGATGGGACGAAGACTGGGTTTTCTCCGGGATTTTCTTCCCGCACGACGGACGATCACATCACCCACGCTCCGATACTCCGTTGGGGGCTCAGAGAGACGCTCACAGCAGCGGGCGATATAGTGCCAGGGTGATTGGAACCAAAAATCCTCCAGGAGGTCGTATTGGGTGAGTATCTTCTTAAAAAACCACTGTTTTTAAATTTCATACGCAGTTGTAAATATATATTATAATTTTATAATAATAGTTATATTAATATATTAATATATTAATAATTTTTATATAATAATAATTTATATTATTATAAATATATATTATTAATATTATATACATATTATATTACGTCCTCTTCTACAAGCAGTTGCAGGAAGCTCCGGAAAAAACCCCTAGGACAGAAAAAACTTTATTAATGAAAAAATATAATGCTGTAGAGGCGTGATATTTTTCTTTATTTGCTAGGCAAAGTCTTTTTTGGGGCTTGGAAAGAAAAAATTTAGGTTATGAATCCGGCCGAAAGGTTGTCTTACCCACCCTTTCATGGAGTATTGTGTGAATGGAACCACTAATTACAATTTAAGATTCACTTTGACATAATTAATTTATTTTCGAATCGAACTATGGGGACTTTGGAAATTAATTAATGTTAAAGGTATTTAAATATTAATGTAAGGGTTTAATAGAAAAAAGGGCAAAAAAATTTCACCAAACCATTTTAACAAAACCCACCACCCAAAAAAACCAACACCCAAAACCACCACCACACACACCACAACCACCCACAACCCACAACCCCACCAACACCCAACACCACCACACCACCCCAACACAACAAACGCACCACCACCACAACACACCAACACACCCCCAAACACCAACCCACACCACACACACCCCACACACCCCACACACACACCTGATATTTAATTATATAATATATAAATAATAATTATATAATATTTAATAATATTATATATATTATATTATATTTATTATATATTTTATAATATAATAATAATTAAATTATATAAATAAATTTAATTAATTTTTAATTTCCTCGCCTTACAGGAAGGCTCGTCTTTAATTGGAAAAGACTGAACATGGGCTCAAGCCCGGATGCTTTGAAAATTCTTAAGAAAGCCACTTTTACAGCAAAAACAACGAGGGGCTTGTGGGGGCTCTTACAGGAAAAATCGACCCACGTTAAAAACGGGCGCGCTGTTATGTGATGTTAAAGGGAAAAGGGCAAAACCTGTTCCCTATGTTTTCAGGAGGGTGGGGATTAAAGTTGGAGGGGACCGCCGATGTTGATTTTGTAGCAAGCATGGGGCGTGATTTGGGCGTTTGCTGTAAAATTGAACGTTCCTTCGATTCGGAGTAAATTCAGCAAAGGGGGCGTGATGAAGGATTTTCCACCTTTCAAAGGCCATGATGCATTCCCACTGGCCCCTCCACCCTCATCTTTACTGGAAAAGTAATTATTCCCCCTTACGAACTTCGAGGTCTTGAGTTTTACATAAGTGTTTTTCCGTTTGTTTTTGGCGAAAAAAATATTATATTATTATTAATTATTTATTTTATTATTTATATAATAATTATTTATTATTAATGATATTTTTTATTATTCATTATTATTATTATTATTTAGTTATTAATTATTAATTTAATTATTATTTTATATTCATTTATTATTTAACTCATGAACTGCGTTTTGCTAGAAAATTATTATTATTTTATTATTCAATTTTATTATTTATTAATTTATTTTTATAAGAATACTTATATCTCTCTCTCTTCTTCTCTCTTCTGTCTCTTCTCTCCCTCTCCTTTCTCTTGTTCCGATCTACAAGAGGTTGTTAACATGTGTCACTTATAAAAAGTTTTTTAAAACGTTTTTAGGTTTGAAAAAAAGCCATGGTTGATTTTGATGGGGTTGCTGTAGGCAGGGCCCCTTTTTCAAGGGAAAGGCCTGACCTCGCCCATTTCACGGGGCAAGGATTTGCCTTTTTTTAATTGTCCCACGAAGCATTCCCGATTTCTTACGGAGTCAGGAAATTAATCGGAACACACACCGTTTTACAGGTTAAAAGGAAAATAATTGAGGGCAAGGGGTGTGTTCAGCAGAAGGGGGGATATTATTTGATTTAAAACATTTCTTAGGGCATTTAATTTTACCAAAAGATGTTTTTAAGGGCAAATTCTTCTGCGCCCCGTTGAAGTAAAACCAGCAGCAGGTTTATGGTTTAGTTTGTGAGTTTCACAATTCCCAAAGGGGACGATAAAAAACCAATATTCGTTCGGCAATTCCCCCTAACAGGAATGATGGGGAAGTACTTGAAAATTCTAAAGCCAGATATCTTAGGCCGGGGACCGTTTGTTTAAAGGGCGTTTTTTTCCCAGTTCGGGTTTGATTTAAGGGCACTGTAAAACCCAGCTCGATGTAAGAGTGGCAGTTAATTGCGAAACCGGCCGAACGGGGGGAACCCCCATCGTTTTAAAACTTTCATCAGTTAAACCTTTATAAGTGAATTCGCATTAATTAATGTCAAAAAAACCGTTACAACAAAAAGCAATGAGGACCATCACACGCTAAAAAGGCAGTTATCGGGCATTATGTGGATACAGAAGTGCCATTTAGGCTTGCCTCGTCACAAAAAAAACCTTTATCCATTTTACTCTTTTTGCAACCCTTCCCCGGCCTGTAAGCAAAACTTTACCGCAACCCTAAGCAGTCTGGATTTCCAAACACTTAGCTGCAGATACTCTTTTAAATTTTAAAAACATAGGAACATAATTATAGGCCTTACAAATGGATAGAAGTCGCAAATAATTGAAAAGGAACCCATGATTTCACTGAACCCATTGGCGGCGAAAGATAGAAAAAAATACTTTTTTTGAAATTTTTCCATAATATTCGGTTTCTAATTTAACTGGTTTAACATCCACTTCCTAGAGGATAGTTTCTGTTAAAAATCGGCAATGAATATTGGATAGAAAAGGCCTACCTTATTTAATAAAATACGCGTCAGATTTTGGACTAAATTTTAATAACCCCTAATTTTACTTACCTTTCCGTTTGTTCCCGAAAACAAATGCACTACCATCCGAAAGACACTCCCTCTATAGGGCAGATACGAGGATTTGCCGACAATTAAATTAAAACGGGCACAATTCTCTTTTAATTTCTTCTGCTAAAACAGCCCTTCACGGGAATAAATTATAAACTAGGGCATTTAAAAGGGTGAATTGCAACGGGAATATTTAATTTGCACCCAGTGCTTAAACCTTACAAGTGTAAAAAGGGGGAAACTACGCTAAAACGCGGAAAAAAACTTTCCCCCCCACACGCCAATGATTTTGTGATACTGTGAAATTAGAGTCTGAATTCCTGGACCTAATTCTTGAATTCATCATTTTAACAAAAAAGAAAACGTACTTTTGGGCAGGGGAAAACTCAAAGTGTGCACCCTTTGCGATGAGGATAATTGTGGGGCAAGACAGGGAAAGGCAATTCCACCAAACCATGGGGACTTGGGGAAAAACATGTTTTTATTTCCATCGCCTATGGTGCAAATGGAAAAAGTACTGGGTGGGCACACCGGAATGATGATCATGAGAATGTTTACATGGATAAGAAAGGATTTTGTTGTCAAAGTTTCCCATTGATAAGGGCATTGAAGAAAGGAAAACCAGGTTGGTTTCCACCTAATTTAGTTTAGCCCCATTGAAAAACATTAACAACACCAATTTTATTCAGCGTATAGGATGGGTAGATAAAACAACTGTCCACAGACATTTGCTTTGGCCATAAACCTTTCTAGTGAAGCATTTGCTAGCCTGGTGTTATTGAAGTGGCGAGGGAAAATCTCGGGGAAATGGGATCGTGGGCGGAAAGTGTGGAAACCAAAGCGGGAATTGGAAGAATCCTTTAAATTCTGGAATTTTAGAAAAGAGCTGAAGGAGATCATCCAAAGAGACATTGGGGCCCCCTTGTAGGATTCAGTTCATCCAAAAATAAACCTCTTTTCAAATTCTTCCGAGTCAAACAACAGGGAAAAGCTAAGAAATAGGTTAGTCTGCAGCGCACAAAACGGGGGCGGGGAAAAGTTATATTACCACACATCTGTTTATTTATAGCAAAATAGCTTGCCCCGGACCTGAGCTTTTGACATCATCTTTCCAATCTTGTTTGAAGGAGGGGGGAGGGGCACCCAAAAACATACAAAAAACGCTAACTTTTATTGCTTAAAATTTCGTTTTAGAACTTTAAATTTTTTCCCAAAAGGATTTTTTTAAACCCTACTGTTCATTTGCCTTGGCTGCATTAAAAAGGGAAGTTAACCTAAATGCATGGGATTTTCTTTGGAAGGTTAGTGTAGGTAAAGGGGTTCTTTTCCCTCTTCAGATTTCCTGACTGGAGGGAACCACCCCTGAATTATTTTAAGGGACCGGAAAATTCCCCCGGGGAAAGAGGGGGAATGTTTTTTGAAAAGCTAAGGGGGACCCGGCATGAGGGCAGAAGGAACGAGAAGGCGGAAAATGAAAAAATTGGTTATGAATTAAACTTTAACAATAAAAGTATGAACATTCTTCAAAAGGGCCGAAATGTGTACCCCAACTTTTCACTTTGTGTCCCCAGGGAGTGGGGAAAACAATTTACGCCGTAGTTTTTGGGGAAAGTTTCCAGAGTATATTTTTCCTAAACGGGATATAAATGTTGTCTTGAGAAAATTGTGCAAAACCATAGCTTCTTCATTGTCTTTACGGATTCTTTAAAAATGATGTTTGGTTTCATGGCCTGGAAAAAAAGTCCCCATTTGCCCATTATTGGGGCCGCCGGCAAAGGAATTGAAGGAAATTTTAACTCGGTTTCGAGGGCGATTAAAAATCGGGCTTAAAAACTTTTAGGAAAATTGTTTAACAAACAGGGGCCGCGAATTTGAAATTGCCTTAGGAAATGGGGGAGCGGGAGAGCGAAAATTTCAAAAATAAAGAAAACAGATTCCTCAAAAACCTCGATTGGTTAATTCTTCGATAGCGGTAAATCCACAACATATAAGGTTTATTAACCTGTTTGCAAGTGTTTTACCCATTTTTTAACGGGGGGCGGGCCGCCTCTCTGTATCTTACTCAAAAAAAATAAAAAACATATTAACGGGTCCCAATGGGCAGATGATTTAAAGTGGATTTGGATAGGGGGCGAGGGGCCGCCCAAGGGACCGGCACCCCTCATGGAAGAATAAAGTTGTCTTTCCTGTTCTTTCCATGGCTGGTGATAGTGGCTAATGGAAACCATTGTCAACGGCAGTGATAGTTTCGCTTCTGAACAAAAAGCACTTTGGGCGTTTGAGGTTTCTTATCCAAGGCCTCGAATCGTACCCCCCACTTGCGAGACACATGAGGCAGGAGAACAAGCATTAGTCAGGAATGCGGTTCGGAAGGTTTTTGAGGGTGTGGGTTGTGATATGGGAACATACAAGGATGAGGTCAGGACTTGTGACCGCTACTTCCGTGACCGGGATAACTAATGAAAAACACCGAAAACTGAAAAAACAAAAACTTTAAGGTGAATGTTACAAGCCACCAGGCAATTCCGCACAATGGCACACAACGAGCGTTTGGAAGGTTGTGGGAGGACGTCATATGGCGGGGCGCAACTGGAGGCGTTTTCTCGCTGGTATTACGTGTCCTCCTCCGTGGAATGATGAAAGCTCCATATCTCGATTTTAATTTTTATTTACAATATTGTACAAAAAAATAAAATAAAATCTTTTATCTGCCAGGGGTTATTACCCAACCGGACTTTTCACAGGGGGGGCCTGAGTGCCTCGATTAAACGGAAGTTCGTCCAAAGATTATTAACACCACCTACCTTGGGGCTTATTTTATTTTCGGGAAAGGGGCATTACTTGCGTCTACGATCTGTTTATAACACCACCCTGTTTCCCGGGCGTTATCGATGGACGGACTTCAATTTTTCTTCACCCCTTGTCTTGTCGGCCCCACATTTGTAAGTGAATTTTTTTTTGGTATGAAGTTAATTGCGACGCCAACACTGATTAAAACCAAGAGGGGCGGGAATGCTTTAAGGGTCTCTTTGCAGTTTCCCGGGAAAGTTGTGGAATCCCTGTATATGAAATAGGGGTTATAAATACATTGAAGAAAACTTTACAAATACTTTCACTGTTGAAATGGTAAATAGTTATTTTTATTAAAATATGGGGGAAAGCCTTCATGAGTGGGAAGACTGAACAGCTTCGGGTCTTTCCCTGATGGATGACCATTCTAAAAGTTCAATCACCTGGATTTCGCAAGTCCTTAGGCGGATTTTCAATAAGAAGGAATCGGAAGGGCGGTCATTTTAAATTCCCTTTTTTTAAACAATTTTTTTTTTCCAGGCTTAAATTTTCCGTTTGCATCCGATTACCATAAGGCTAAAATTTCTCTTGAACTTTCTTTCTTTGGGGGAAAAGCTAGCCCCAGCGGGTTTGCCACGTTATTTGAGGGATATTTATTCTCTTGCTTCAAAGCTACGCAGCAAAGTTTTGGAAGGTTGGGGGAAATTAAGCCGGGGGAACCTTGGGAACGGATTTACCGTAATATCAATTGTGCGGGGGAATTCAACCCATATTTGTAGAATTGACGGCATTTTTTTAAATCCGGGGGGGGGGGGGATACGCAATAATCGAAAGGCTAAACAAGCCACAAAATGTCTTGCTGTTTTAAGCTTGCATTCACCACCCCTTTTTGCTATTTTTGCGCCGTTATGGGAATATGATATGGAAACTTCTAATGGACCTTCTGTTGGAACAAGAAGGGTTCCGTACTTTGGCAAACCCGGGGGGACAGCTTGTCTTCTAGCAGGAAAAAAAAGGAAAAAAGAATTATGTTCCCCTACGGTTAAGTTCTTCGGAAACCCTTTACCGAATGAGTTTAGGGCCTAAGGAAAACAGTGACAAAAGGGCTTTCGTTGTTTCAGGACCGAAGGTCGGTACGCCATACGTTGAGGAAGAGAAGGGGGGGACTTTTTCGATAACTAAAAGCAAAAAGGGGATTAAACGCTTTGAATTAGGGAAACGGAAAGGGAATTTCCATTTTAGGCTTTCGCGGGGCATGACGAAAAAATAAGTAATGGAAAGTGGGCTGAAGGATGTAGAGAAGGAGGACTAAGCGGGGAACCGGTGACTGGATGGGTTCATTGGAACGGATGATAAACGAGTATTACAATCAGTAAAAGAACCCCGGAAGGAAAAAAGCAAAGGAGGGCATTTGCACAGGCTGGGGGACGGAGCCTGCTGGTGAAGGGAACCGCTGCATGTAGAGAATTATTCAGCTTGATGATTCGGCATTTTTTCCTTCCTACGTTGTCATTACGACGCACTTACACGGGGGAATAAGTGAGGATTCCCTGAATATCTGAGATAAGCGCTAGGCCAATGTTAGGGCGAAGTTTACCCCCTGCTTTTGAATTTCCATTCAAAAGAGTATCAGCCCCCACACCTCAAACGAAAGCGGGCAACCTCCATTTTCTTCCTGGGGGAGTGCTCGAAAACCCATCGCGGTTATATATCTATGGCTTCCTTCAACTCCAGTTATTATTATTAGTAATTTTAAATATTATTTTATTATTAATAATTATATATTTTAATATATATATTGATAATATATATATTTATATTTTATATTAAACTATAATATTAATATATATATATATTATATTAATATACTTATATATATATATATATTAATATTATATATATATATTAAGTATATATAATATTTAATATATAGGATTTATAATATACGCCCTTTTATCGGGCCAAAAAGCCCTTTCAAATTTCTTAAAAATTTTAATTTTTTTCATTTATTTGGTATGCTACAATAAATAAAAAAAACGTTAACCCTGATTTCTATTTTGATAATATAATATATACTAATTATATATTAATATATAAATTATATAATATATATACTTATACTATATATATTATAATATATTAATAATATATAAATATAATTATTATAATTATTATATTTTACCTTTTACAAAATTACATTTAACTAATTTATTTATTGTTAACTTTCATATAATTTTCTTGCATTAAAATAAAAAAAATTTTTTTCATTTTACTACATTTCTTCCCTTTTTCCAGGGGGGACCATTTTAATTTTATTTGATTAAAACTATGGGAAAAGTCTTTCCGTAGTAACAATAATAGAATATAATATAATATGACATAATTTAATATAATAAAAATTAATAAATAATAAAATAATTTAATTAAATAAATTCAATAATAATAAATAATATATAATTTAAAGTGTTGTGAGATTGTGGGTGTGTGTGTGTGTTGGGTTGGTGTGTGTTGTGTTGTGGTGTGTGTTTGTTTGTTTTGGTGTTGTGTTGTGTGGTGTGTGTGGTGTTGTTTGTGTGTTGTCGTGGGGGTGTGTGTGTGGTATTGTTTTGTGGGGTGCGTTGGGTTGCAATTTACTTTTTTAAACTTCATTGAATCGATTTGCAATCGATGGGATTTTAATGCCCAATGCGACCCTGGTCCCAACACTTCATGGCTTTGTTTGGGTGATGGTAGTTTTTCAAATGTTTGTTTCTTTTTTTTTGCCCTTGTTGTTTTTTGTTGTTTGGTTTGTTTTTGTTGTTGTTGTTGTTGGTTTGTTGTTGTTATTGCTGTTTGTTCCTTTTTGTTGTTTGTTGTTGTTGTTTTGTTTGTGTTTGTTGTGTTTGGTTTTGTTTGTTGATGTTTTGTTTGCCTTTTGTGACTGTTCAACTTTTTTGCTTGTGGATTTTTGGCGATGATGGAGGAAGAAGCATTTGGGAAATAATTAATACTTATAAGTAATAATTATATCTATTATATTTATTACTATAATATTATAATATTATTATAATATATTATTATTAATTATATTATTATATATAATATAGTATTATAATTTTTATAACTATTATATTATTAATATATTATTATCTATAAATATTTATATTTATAAATAATATTATATTAATATTATTTATTTATTATATAATTTTAAATATTATATATATTATTATTATTTATTATAATTATTATTTTATATAATATATATAATAGTATTAAAAATATATAATATTATATATTCATTTATTACTAATATATATAATAATATAATATATATATTTAATTATAAATATAAAAGTTAAGAGTTACAAGTAGTTCTTAAAAAAAAACTATCTTTCTTTTTCATATGCCCTGGCGTAAATCTTATCGTAAGGAAAAATCGGAAGAAACAATGTAAATTTTTAACTCGTAACTGGGAAAAGGGAATTAACTTTTTCTTCGATTTAAAGGCCCCCTTTTTAAAACCGTCAACCCTCATTAGGGGGGACTAATTTTCCCAACCCTTGAATTTTCCCAAACCCCCCCAACTATGGAATTTTGGAAAATTTTTATTTTCATTATTATTTTCATTATTTTTTATTTTTAACAAAACTTTATAAAAACTCCTTTTCTTTATTTAAGGCATTGATTTGGAAAGGAGGTCTGAAAAAAAGGGGAGCCGCTTGGGCGCACGGGGTTTTTCAGTTAATTCCCCCAACTTTACCTGGTTTTGTACCACGCGTGGATTGAGCAAGTCCGAAAAAAAGGACAGCATTACGAGTTTCCCATCCTGTCCAATTAGTATTATATCACAAAGATGGTGGGTTTGAAAAACTTAAGATAGGGGGGAGTAAGGCAGGAAGTTAAAACCCGCCATTCCTCAATGGGGAACCATGCGAACGAAGACGAAAACGAGTATTACCCCAAAAACCGGAGTGGCGGGCAAAAGGCAGGGCGGTGGCGAAGGGCGGGGAAAGCGGAACGGGGCGCGGAAGCGGCGGGGGGGAACCCAAGTCGAGGGGGTGAGGGAAAAAAACGGGCGCGCGGCGGAAAAAAAAAACTAAGTGTGTGTTTGTTGTGTGATGTGTGCCAGGGCGAGAAGGAGAGGGGGGAGAGAGTAAATTGATGTAAGGTCATGGAGCAGGATTTTAAAAAGGGTGGGGCATTGGGGGACATAACAAAACTTAAGGAGAAAAAAGAGATGGTGGGGGGAGGTAGGGAAGGAAAAAAAATTTGGGGGGTGGGGTTAACGTGTGTTATGTTGGAATGTGTATGTGGAAAAAAATCCCAACCATCTCACGTGTTAACGTTATGGGGACTGGGCTCATAAAAAAACATACACATCGGAATTGTGGCGCACCTACGGTTTGCGCACAACATTACGGAAAAAAATTTAAAGGGGTTTTTTAGGTAAAAGTTTAAAAATTTAATAATAATTTAAATTAATTGATTATTCTTAATACATTAAAAAAATTACTAACATTTAAAAAAAATTTACAAATCAATGTACGCGAGCTTCTAGCTCGGGCTTGGGATCTCGTTTGGCAAACAATTGCAAAATAGGTTTGGCTCGACAATTTGGGCAAATGTTGCACTTTCAAATTCTCTCGCAAATTTGTGCGGGCTTTTTCCTATTTCGTTAATTATCTACGTCTTTTAATTCTCTTCCTTTACAACAATTTATACCTACCCTTTTATTTTTAAACTCAAACTTATGATCCACAGATAACTAATCCAATTTGCTGGTTTCCCTTCAAAAATACCAACTTCTTAAAGTTTGGTTCAAGTACCAGTCTTACAAGTCTTAGGACTTCAGATTAATTCCTTTCGATGGGGATGGATTTTTCCATATGTTGAATGTGTAGAAATTTAAACATTTACAGATTTGACGATTGAAAATGATGTTTAAAAAAATGTACTTTTTTTTTATTCTTTATGTTAAAAACGGGGGAACAGTTCAAAGGGCCATATGAATCGTTAAGATGCTTTTTAAAATTCATCTTTTATTTTTCTGTGATGGGGTTCATTGATATTGCCCAAATTTCTTTTCTGGGAGATAAACTCTTCCTCAAAAAAACTTCAAGTTTACTTTCAGATTAAGATTTGTTCTTTCTGCCTGGTCGTCCCTTGTTCTAGAAAAATAACAAAGGATTCCCTTATTATTATTAAAAATTTTTTTGGGACTTCAGTTACATTGTTAATGCATAAAGTTCATGTTATATTAATTGGTATGGGATTGTGACTTTTATAAGAATTTTCATAAAAATACTATTGAATATTTTTTTTTTTACAATTTCTTTATTAAGTTCCCCTTGGAAAAAGCTTCTTTAGGAAAATTCCGGTTTTCCGCCGGGAAATTTTTTTTGTGGATTTCGGAATTTTCGTTTCCGGCCCGGAAAACTTGAAAAAAATTTTCAGTCTTTTCCCTTACCCGCAAATCCCTTAATATATAATAATATTATATATATATATTATATATATTTATATAATATACTATATTTAATCTATTATATATATCTCATATAAAATTATTTTTTATTTTTAATATATTAACTTTATTAAATATTAGACCTTAAAAGAGCAAAATCTGAAAGTAAATTTATAATATAATAATATGCGATTCTTTCTTTGTTTTAAATATACATTATATAACATATAAAATAATAATATACATAGTATATCTATTAATATAATATTTATATATTTGTAAATATTATATTGTATTAACAAGTGGCGGACGTGCCAGTTACCTTTTACTTATCTTTGCCGCTCTCCTCTTTTCTCACTGCCTCTCTCTTTTCCCATTTCTTCTCTCCTAATATATATAAATTATATATAAATATTAATTTTATTATATAATATAATATATATTCATATATATATAATAATAATAATTGTAATATATATATTTATTTATATATATTATATTTATATTATTTATATAATTTACTAATTATATTATATAATATTATATATAATATATTAATATAATTAATTCTATTATTATATTATATATATATATATATATATATTATTAAATATAATAATTATGCTTCAGGGTTTGTTTTGAAAAGTTCCAAAACCAATTCCTTTCAAAATCCAACCAAAAATCCCCTTAATTTTTTTACCCTAAAAAAATTTTGGAAAAAAACCTAATTTTACCTTTTACCCTACCAGGGTTTTTTTCTTGGAGGTTGTGGAGGCTCAAAAAAAAATACAAAAAGGTTTTATTTTTCTTTTTTTTTATTTTTCATTTTATTTCTTTTCTTTTTGTAGTTATCTTCAGGGTTTTGCGATCGTAAAATAAAAATTTTTGGGTACTTCCGGACTCCGGGATTTCTTAAAAAATTTTCAAATTGGGATTTCGGATCCGACTTCCAAGTTAAAACAAAATTTTACGAACTCCGGAACCTTCCGACTTCGACCTTCCAGGCAGTTTCAAATTCAAATTTTGACTTCTGTCTTCAGGCTAAGTTGTTTACAAAAATTTAACAATTAAAAGAAACATTTTTTTGTTTTCATTATTTTTTTTTATTATCGCTTTTTTTGGTTGAAGGAATAAAAAAACAGTTTATCTAAGTTTTGCGGTCTTGAATCGGGGGGATCTTTTCCCAAAATGATATCACGGTAATTTACCGTTAAAAAGGACTAAGAGGTGTAAGGTAAGATTCCCGAGCTTAAATTTTTTCTCACCCGATTCCGGCATTTGCATTTTCGCATCCGCCATTGGGGATTTTTTGCGGGACATAGCGGGATTGTTATAATTTTATGAAATTTATGGGACTAAATGTTCCTTCAACTTTTGTTACAAACGGGCCAAAAAAAGTCAGAACTCGGTGGGGAAAATAGTAGGGTACATTCGCTTGACAGGGTAGGAAAGTGAAGAAAAATAAAATGGAACTGTCTCCCCTTATGCTTCGCGTAACCAAAAAAAAAAACAAGTTGAAAACCCTTGAGGAGACAGGTGATTGAAAAAAATACGATTTTAGGGTAAATTTGTATTTTGGCCTCTTTTTAAAAAAAAACCAGGTTTGAAGAGGTTAAAACTAGAGGACTTATTTTATCTTTTTCAGGATAAAAAACTTCTTCTTTGCCAAACAACGAAAGATTCCTCTAGATCAACGGATGGGGAAAAAAAAGGCTGTTTTGCTAAAATTTGTTGTATTAAAAAAAGTTAAGGGACCTTTCCCAAAGGTGAACAGAAAAAAAAAACACTTAATGCTGGAGATTAGATAAATTAGGATTTCAAACAAAATCTGCAAAAAACCGGATTTACCGCATTCTGGCAATAGAAAAACTTTTCTGGACCCTAGAATTAAAACAAATAAACCAAAATTTCTTTTTGCAATGATGTTTCCAAAAAAAACAGATTTTTAAAAAAAATTTAATTTAGTATCCTTCATTTGATGGAAAAATGCTGCTTATACACCAAGGATTCACCAGCCAATTTTAAAAATTTGAAAAATAAAGATTGGCAGGACAAACAGCCACACATTTACTATCTGTTAGCCAATAACAACCATTGCATGAATCATGAAACGTTCTTTTTGGCCTCTAAAGCAGCGATGAAAAGGGTCTTGTTCAGAGTTGGTCCAAAGGGACACTCTGTTCATTGATTTCGGAAGATAATTAAAAAAGCGAAAACTCCCTGGAATCGATTAACATGGGTAAATTTCCCAACTTGTGATGCCTGATATTGTTAAAGTTTTTTTCCACAATCTTGCAAACCTCACGGCAGGGGGACTACTTAAGGGCATGGCCTTTCATAGTGTAAAGTTGGAGCCGAGCATCTTTCAGCGATGCAGATTCTTTTCATCTACCGAAGAAAAGAGAAAACCTCTCCCCCTTTAAAAGTTCAGGAAAAGCTTTTAGTTTTTTTTGTAACCGTTAATTTTGAGGAATTATTTTATTTCGGGATATTTATGCTACAAATTTACCTTTTTCTCAAAGGGGGTTTGAGGGCTGGGGGAGAGACAGATGGGGGTGGGGTTGGCATTTATTAATATAGAGTAAATATGATAGATATAGTAATTATTAAGTTAGTGCTTATGTTTGTTAATCTGTAAAGTAAGATCGAAACGTAGTTAGTTCTTGACAAATCCCAAAAATATTTTAGAGTATTTAAAACGTTTATAATAGTACGAAATAATATAAAGTATAGTGATAGATATAGAAAAATAATACGGAAAGATTGAGGCAGCATAAACTAGATACGGTGGTAGAGTAGTATATATAAGGTATATTAGATAATGAGATAGTAAATTACTTTAAAATAGAGGGAAGAGTGAGAGTGACAAGCGAAAGATCGTAATGATATCCAATAGATAAATATATATATATATAAATATAAAATATATATGATATAGGTTATTATAGTGATACTGATAAAAGATAGGAGTTAATAGAAGATAATAAGAGATAAGATCTAGAGAGATAGATAGTAGAAATATTAGATAAATAATAGAGAGAAAGTTATAGATAGTAACCAAATAGGCCCAGGAAGGTGCGGCCCGTGTCAGGTGGGGTCCAAAACCTTGTGCGGGGGCCGGAAAAAAAACCTGTCTGAAAACCCGTTAGGAGCCAGAGGAAAAAAACCCAGTGCGTGCGGCAAGTGTCCGGATGGGGCCATCATCAGGGGTGTGCGCCTCAGGTAAGAACTAGGATCCGTGCCAGTGAGGCTGCAAAAAAAAACCGTTGTGCACCCCCAGGAAAGGCTCCAGAGGGAGTCGGCGCAGGGCGTAATAGTCTAACCCACTGTCCAAAGAATTACAAGCAAAAAAAAAACCCCAGGCTAGCCGTCGGGTGCCGGCTCTATTGTAACATGCGCTAATGAATATCTCTATCGTCACCTCAGCACGGAAATCCCAAACGTAGTATAATATATTAATTAAAAGTGTTTATACAAAAGAGTGATAATTAAGATTATAAAGAGTAATAAAGTTAACGGATATATAAAGGGAATGTACGTATGAAAAATATTATATGTGTCATAAATATATGGTACATAATATTAGATATACAGTATAAATATATAGGTTTAACTGGGTAAACTAAATAGAAAATGATTTCAAAACAATAAACATTCAAGGAAGCTAGTAAATATATATGTTAATGTATAATATTAAATAATACTGATAAATGTACCAATATTATAATAATTATATAATATAATATATAAAAATGATATATAATATAAGCTGAACTAGGTGACAAAGACTAAAATCTACATTACCTCAAGTCCCTAATTCTACTAACGCACAGAATACTAAAGACAATATTCCTCCATAGCATAACCACAAGTAAACAAATTATCATAGGCCGTCCCTACCATACATACCAAATAAAAATAAACAAATGATAAACAGTGGCAAACCAAATAAACCCATATATTATATATAGAAATAAGTACGATCATTAACAGCCATCAAAAATATCAAATTTTCTAGGGAAACAAATTAAATTTTATAAAAGAAAAAAATTAATAATAAAAAAAATAAGAATTTAATTAATGATGATGAGAAGTGATATATATTAAAATTAATAATAACTATATAAATATAATGGTAATTAATATAATAATAATAATAATATAATCAAAAAAAATTAAATATACGCCTTCATGAGAGATAATGAATCATAAAATAAATTAATGTAATAATTTAAATAAAAATATTAGATTAAATTATAATAATATAATAAAAGAAAAAAGTAAATTAACTATAATACTAAAAAAAAATAATAAAATTATATTAACAAAATGATAATAAATAAACGAGAACCCCAAGACACCCCTACTACTTTAACTCCCTGACAATACAATATCATTTCCTTGACCCTACTACCGGATCTAAACTTCCAATCATCACTAAAAGAGCGGCAAAATATCACACCCAGAACTTCCCCCGTTCTTTGGAAATAACTTCCAAAACTATATCTCAACTTATCTCACCAGGTTCTCTGACCTACAAAGCCAACATTTGAATGTGTGGATTTCCTTGATCGAAAACTGATTATCTCAAACCATAAACAGTAAAGAGAAAAAAATAGCTATATTGGTTTATGGTTTATTCCTTCTAGGTCAATTTAATAAATTCAAATGTATGTGCGTGGATGTAATATTGTGTAAATATATATAAATAGAATTTATTAAGTTAAAAAATTAAAAAAATGAATAAAAATAATATATAAAATGGAACTGAACTATATCAAAATAATTTGATATGATATTATCCGATAAAGTATAACTATATCGAATATAGTATCGTATAATGTCGTCAAAAATGCAGGATATATCTAGCGATGCAATTATTATGATAAATTAATATATCCTAATATTTATAATAATTATTACAATAAATATATATAAAATCATATTTTCTATCATTTCCTTATAAATGGGGAATAGGTTTTAAGTAATACATATTTATGCCATCTACAAGCACAATGCCACACACCATAATTGGTACAGCAATTCTTGTTGGATAAAAAAATAAGTAAATAAATAATAATAAATAACTGTCTAATATTACCTTGGAAGATAAGAACACCCAAAAAGAAAAAAAAGCTATACGATCGAAAAATACTCTCTCTCAGAAAAGTTGGCTCAAAAAAAATACTGTAAACAAAAGCTCAGGTACCGATCTGTCTCCTGTCTTAGATGAATTTCTCTGCTTCTTTTTTTGAGAGAATTATCTATTCTCAAAAAACACATGCTTGCCTACAGACGGTGCACATTAAGCGAATATATAGCAATAACAGTGAACCCAAACCGACGGCAAGCGTCTCGCCATCCGTGGAACGACATAGTAGACTGCTCACCCCCCTTACCTCATCACTAAATAGAACCCCGGCCGTTCGCCTCCGGCCCTCCCGTTATAAAAGAAACGTCCACCCTACCGCTATCTATAAGCCCCCTAGCCGTAAATACGATATAATACAGTATATAAGATTATACCGGCCAACCAACCGCAACATACGCCATACCCGTTTAGTAATATGAGTACGGATAACCCCCGGCTGGAACACCCTCAAAATATGACCAAGACGTAATAATACCTCACGAGACCCTCCCTCAAACTAGTATAAAGTCCACCCTACTATATCCTAATAAGTAATAATCGAGATACCCTAACTTTACTTACCATCGTGATGATATGAATCCTAGTATATATATATTAACCAAAAATATATAATAAATATATAAAAAAAACACTCAATACACTCAAAAAACAACAGATAACATGCACTTAACTACGACATAAGTACTACTCACGAATGGATTATATATAAGAATAATAAAAATATAATAAAAATAAAAATAATAAATATAATAAAACACTAAGCTTAGCATATTAGTTAGCTATACAGTTTACTATATTACTATTAGTATTATGAATATAATATATAAATCACGCTACACTACCTATTAATATAACCTATATATAAATAAATATTAAATAAAAACTCTATACATACGTATATATATTACCTAGTAAATATTTATACCCCTATATTATTAACCCTCTATACCTAGTATTGAAGTATAAAATTATTATTATATAATTATATATAATAATATATATATATTAAAAAAATATATATATAGTATCAAATAAATAACTATATAATAAGTATATCATATTAAATAATAACTATATATAATATTTAATGATATATATATATATTATATTATATAAATAATTAATTATTATATTATATATATGTATAATTATAAAATTATAAATATATATATAAGATAATATATAATATCATAAAAAATTAATATATATATATAATATATATATATTATATATAAAACTATTATATAATATAATAATATTATATATTAAAATAAAATAGAATGAATTAGATGAGATAGAAGAATGAGAAATATTATGAATAGTATGATATCAGTAAGATGTCAGCTACTATCTAACCTAGTCAAATAGGCCTACAAGGGCAAAAGAGAGATAAAGATAACCTAGACTTGGAAATAAGAGCTAATGATTATAATAAGATACAATGATACTTATATTAAAAAATAAAAGCATAAGAACTAATGAAAAAATCATGAACTTCGAAATACTAAGTAAATAATATCATATATAATAAGAACCAAAATCTATAGACTATATACAGAACAAGATAATTATATGATAATTATATATTATCCAATAAATCTGTAGTTTACCACACCCAACGAAGCCCCGCGCACCCAGCGAACGGACGCTGAGTTTCTCTGTCCGTCCCTGTTATATCTATGAATCTTTCCAAGTAAGGAAAATAATTTTAAGAATAATGCAGTGTTTTCATCTACAGCTGTCGAACATTAAACAGAATGATCATAAAGACTTGTGAAACCTGAGTTTCCCCTCCCCCTAGATATGGGAAAATGAGAACCCTTGAATAGCTGAAAAGAAAAAACAGTATAAAGGAACAAGAGGTAAATAAATAACAAGAAGAGCGAATGACTGAAGTAAGAATGAAATAGCCCAAAAGAATAGAAAAGACTAAGAAGACAAATAGCAAAATAGAAGCAAGTAAAGAAGATGGAAGAAAGAAAAAAAGAAGAACAAAAAAATAGTAAAATGACAAAGAAAGTAGGAAAGGAAAAAGAAGTATACATATATGGGAGAATGACGAGAAGAAAGTACAGAAGAGAAGAAAAAAGAGAAAGAAAGAGAGAAAGTAATGATTAAGAAAAGAAGAAAAGGAAATAAGAAAAGAAGGTAAAAAGAATATTAAGAAAGAAGAAGGTAATCTTTATCAGTCTGATGTGTCATGTAGAGCATAATGACAAAATGTAAGATTGAAAAAAAAAGGGCCAATAACCTAACTGCTTTTCCAAAGTAGTTGGCTAAGGGAGCCTAAGTATAAATAAACACAAAAACAAGGTGATAATGGATATTTTAAAACATTCAATAAAAATGGCACAAAATATTGAGTTTCTGCTCATCATTCATTTGGGTTGAATAATGGGCTTTAAATTTAAGATATCTATGAAAACACCACTCCAGACACATCAAGCTATACCCAGCGCACTGCCAAACCACCTACACCCACCACCCACAACACAACCGTAACAACACCACCACACACAAACTACACACACACACACACACACACACCACACACACACACAACATATAGTTATATACTATATTATATATATTATATATATTATATATAATATATATAATATAAGTAATATTATATTTATATAGCTAATAATATATTATTATAATATAATGTAAAATATATATATATATATAGTAATAATATGTTAGTATAAGTACTATATATATATAATATATATATTATATATATATAGTATATACTATTAGTATATACTATATTATAGTATATATATTATATATATAATTATACTATAATATATGATATATGTATAGTATATATAATAGTATAATAGTATATATATATATATATATATAATATATATATATAGATATATATATATATATATTAATTATATATATATATATATATATATATATTATAGATATATATATAAGTATATATATATATATATAATATATAATATATATAATATATAGTATATATAATATATACTAATATATATATTAATTTATAATAGTAATATATAAATATTAAGATAATAATATATTAGTATATATATAGTAATATTAATAAATAATATATTATATAATTATATAATATATATATATATATATAGTATATAATTATATATATATTAGATATTATATTATATACTATATATATATTATATATAAGTATATATTATATATATATATATATAATATATATTTATATAATATATATATATATATATATATATATATAGTTACTATATATAATATAGTATATAAGTTACTATTATATATATATATATATATACTATATATATATATATAATATATAGATATTATATATATATATATAATATATATATATAATATATATTATATATATAATATATATATATACTATATATATATATATATACTTATTATATTATAAGGGGAGAGAGAGCAGGAGGAGAGACGGACGGGACGAGAGGAGCGCGATGTAGAGACGGAAAGAGAGCAGATTGAGAGAGACAGGGAGAGATGATGCATGAGCAGAATGAGAGGAGAGAGACAGAGAGAGATGAGAACGAGAACGAGAAGAAGAGAGAGAGACCTGAGAGACGGAGGAGAGAGAGAGTAGAGAGAGATTGCGTCTGTTGCTTTGTATAGTAGCATTGCCCGTTTCGGTATGGCGCATCTACACAATTCAGGTAATCCCCCCCCCCCCCACCATACACATCTGCAGACCGGGTTAACTTTTCCTGCCACTGACAGAACTTTATCTTTCATCATCAATTTTCAACTCACATTGCATTTTAATTACCCTCTTTTCTGTTTTTTTTTACTCATCCATACTCTCTTTAACTCCTTCTAATAACTATGAACGCAACGTCTTTCTAAAGTATTTTTAGTCAGGTTGATAATTTACTTCCTTATTCTGAGGATGGTTTGTGTGACTTCGTTTTCAAACATTTGTCTAAACATTATTTTTTTATTTATTATATAGGAAAATTTGAGGGATGACTGGAATAGCTAGTGATTAAAAAGTTAAAAATCCCTATTCAATTCAGCAGCTATATATATATATATATATTATATTATATATATATATATATATAGTATATAATAATAGTATATATATTATATATTATAATATATTATTATATATATTATTATTATATATATATATATATAGATATATAGTATATATATATATATAAAGTAGTATGTATATATATATATTATACTTATAATAATATATATATATATATATATATATAATTACTATATATATATTATATATAATATATATATATATATATATATATATATTATATTAATATATACATATAGTATATACTATATATATAAGTATATATATATATAATTATATAATATATATATATATATATATATATACTATTATATACTATATATATTTTATAAATATTAGTATATATATATATACATGGCGCATCTGAACTCGGGCAAGGCTAGCGGCCATGGCCCCCCCCTATATTTGAATCTCATTGAGAAATTTCCACATAAGAGAAAACGTCAAAATTTTACCTATAGTATATTAGTATATATATAATATATATTATATATATATATATATTATATATATATATATAAATAATATATATATTATATATATACTATAGTAATATAAATATTATAATATATATATAAGTATACGAATAATCCTATTTTTTATCTTGAGATACATTTGTGGCTTTGGAAATTGTAGGGGTAGGGCCTATGCCATTTACCCTGAGCGCAGACTTGTAACGCCCGCTCATGCTTATACCTCCTCCATGGCATTCCGTTGTTGCCCCATCAGAGATCGTTAAGACAATTCTAGAAATAATTCTGAATTGTAAATAGTATTTTTTATAGTACCGGGCATTAAGACTTTAGATACACTTAAAATATATTTTAATTAACTCTACATCTTATTAGGAATGATAGAACATCATTATTTTTGCTAGTGTCCTAATTGTGTAGCAGATTTCAGCCCACTGGAATTTGGTCTCTGTAAAAGCAGTAACTGCTTGTGTGCTGGAGAAGCCGAACGAAGTATAGTTGGAAGTGGTTATAAAGACTGTTAGAATTGAACCTGTCTGTACAAACAAATAGAGAAGTATCTGTGTCTAAGCATTTTACAATTAAAAAGCTAGTATTGGATTAAGTTATTCACTTGTGATTGAACAAAACTACGAACCAGTCTAGTGGCTGCGTTCTATTTAAGCTTAATTCTATAAATTTGAACCCGGTCTCTGAAGTCAATATTGTTATTGATATTAAAATTAGTTAGTGTTGCCTTACTTGGACGTATAGTGTACCAAGAAGCGAAAATGTCCTGGATATTTGAAAATACATTATATGGTTATTTCTTTATTATTTAACTTTTTACTTATTAACAAAAACCGTACAAACCACCAATTATGTACAATTTTAAGATGCTAAGAGAAAAAAAAATCTTTACTTTTATAATAGTTAGATCTGCACAATTCTTGGCTAGCGTATCTTTAAAATATATGATATAAGGATCGTTTTGATTAGATTGTGTGGCTTAGTTTAGACATATCTAGTCAAAGGAGGACTATATTTGGCCTCCTTTATTGTAAAACCATTTTCGAAAATATAAAGCACATTTTGCCTTCATTTGCACGTATGCAAATTCGGCATGCAAAATATGCACGCAGAAGTGGATGAAGAAGAGGGAGCGAAGTATTCCTTTTAGCTAAAACAAACGAAACGAACTAATATAAAAATAAGTATTATATAAATTAATCTTTTACAAGATTAAGCCCTTATACATCACAAAAAAATAGGCAAAAAATTGGCACCTAATAATTTCTACTTGAATATTTTGTTGCACTTATGCTGTCGCTATTAGAGGTAGCACTGCAGATACCGTCAATTTTCCGATTTAGCTCAAATTCAGAGTAAAAAGCTGGAGATGTTGTTATTGTGGAACATTTGAAATCAATTGGAGTAGTAAAAGCTAAATACACATCACATATTATTCACGGAATGAACTTTATATTTATTTGTGGAAAGTGATATGTATTCAAAATTTTGAATGATTGTAAAAACAATCTTGTAAATTATTTCTCTCTTTTAGCAGACCACGGCAGCAGTACATATCCCGGAACAGAACAAGCTGTATCGATGGGTTGTTCGCCTTCGTTGATAAGCGATCTCAATGTACGCTTGAAGAATCTTCTAAGGCTTTACTTCTTCTTAAAAACAACTTAAAAGCTTGAAGATATAGCCAGAGCACGTATGATTGTCTACCTACACGAGATATTTTACAATTTAAATATTAAGTAAGCCTTGTTGGACTGGGGAGGTTGCATGGGTGTTCCACCATGAACTTGCCAAAGGAAATGGGAGTTTTCAGAACGGGTTAATAGAGCACCAGTACCCTAAGCCAAATTTTTTTCATTTGTTGTTCTAGTGCTTTCAATTAATTAATTAATGACCTAAATGACCAGTAAGTATTTCGAAACACTATTGCAATAGTAAAACTCAATTTATAAAATTTTTCGGCCTGTGAAAAAATGTTCCTCGCAGGAAATTTGGTAGCTAATATACTATTGTTATCCGAAACACGATGGTCTGCCAAGTACAAATTAACTAGGGATACTTTAAGAAACATTTTAGCCAAATAAACTTTATTCCCATTAAAAAAATTCTCTCATCTGATCCCGGATGTAACCGGAAGCCCAAGCCACACGAACTCCAGCATGTCAGCTTTCATCAGCAGGAGGAAAGTCCTGCATTTCTCATCTTGTTTAATAATCATGGCACTAAAATTATAGGTTCATATTTGCGAGAGCCTATATGGAAAATATTCATCAAAACTAAAGTAATAAATTTGCATTAGGTTCATTGTTCACATAGAAAACTTTTAAGAAATATTTTTAAAAACTGATTGAAATGAAAATAATGCATGCTGCTTTGTTATAGGAATGTTTTTTAAAAATCTAAGAATTTATTGCCAAGATTATTTCAATTTCAAGTGCCCAGATCAATGGAATTTCCCAGCCTTCAGGGACCATCAAAAAAGTTTCTGCTGAGGGGAATTGCGTTCAGGAGTTGCCCCCATTTATACTTTTATCCCCTTGGGATTCTGCTCCATTTTCACTTCTCTGGAGTTTTCAAATTTTTCGGAACACTAGGTATAACATCTACCTTTCCTTGTATTTTGCACCCAGTCTAAAGTGCATCACACTTAAAACCAAAATCGAAAATATTAAAAAAAAAAAAAATTGAACTCATTATAACTGCACAGTATAATATGACACAAAAGCCTACATTGGTGAAAGCAGAGATCTTTGTTTAAATTTCTGAATGATTCAGATAGGAAAGACATAATATTATGAAGAAAAGAGTTACAGCCACCTTAACTACCCAAAAATCATAGTTGTCCAACAGTCAAAGCCTATCAAAAGTTACTTTACCCCACACTATCCAGCAGACTACTTGTTTTCCCAATGAAAAAGGTCGCTTTTTAGTACCCTTACCCGAAAAGCTTAAACGTGGCTTTAGGTCCAACTATTTCCAACGAAAAGATTAAATGCGGCTATGTTATTAACTAAGCGCATTCAGCGATTGAACGTCACACGTCCAAAAAAACACAACTTATAGAAGACATATTATGCACTGATTTTAAGAAAGAAAAAAAGGAAATTATTAAATTCTTATTTCATTGCCTAAAAAAGGAAAAAACAGCTCCCCTTTAATAATTTTAACATTTTCATTAGCGTTTATGCTCATATTGAAAATAATAAAAACTTTGCATAAATATATAAATAAATAAATAAATTATTTGGCAATTGGTGCGAATTATTCATTTTTATTATTCAAACCCTTGAAAACACTGTGCTTTGATTATATACTACTATATATATATATATATACTATATATACTATCCTATATCCTATAATTAATTTTAGAACTATAACCTTATATTAAATACAAATTAAAAGTATATTTACAAATCTTATATATATATTATATATATATATATATACTATATATATATATATATATATATACTATACCATTATATTATTATATATATATATCATATAAATTATATAAACCGTATACCTTGCCCCCCTATAACGGCGCCCATGTATACTTACTATATATATTATATATATATAATATAGTATATATATATATATTATTTATATAATAGTATATTAATAATATATATAATATATATATATAATACGCACCATCTACTAAAGGTTATTCTAGATATAGAAAGGGAATGCAAGTTCTCATTGAGGACTGCATTTTGAGAGCTAGAAGAAATCACTAGCGATGATGATTTGAGAAAATGATAAGAAAAGAGAATGTATTCTATTTTGAAGTTTGGATAGTTGAAGAATTTAAGATACTTAGTAGAGAATTTAATGAATTATAATTTGTACGTTACTGATTTTTGCCAGAACTTTCTGCACTTACAAATTTTGAATCTAATTTCCTTAAACATCCTTAGATTTCTGTTAAGCAACCCTTATTACCTTTAGCAAGTCATATTATATTTTAAATTTCTTTTAGACTTGTCATTTTATATTAGTTAACGTAGAAGTGAATGGTGTTCCAAACCAGAAAGTGTGAATGGAATCTTAAATACTTTTACACTTTCAAAAATATGCATTTAATCCTGGGGCCCAAAATATAACATATTCATAGCTTAATTGTACATAATCTAAATAATAATAATAGATAATAATATAATAATAAAATAATAATATTGTAATAATAATAATAGTAATAATAATAATAATAGTAATAGTAATACTAATAGTAATAGTAAAAGACCAATAGTAATAATAATAATAATAATAATAATAATAATAATAATAATAATAATAATAATAATAATAATAATAATAATAATAATAATAAT